>MU106842.1:0-82287 GCA_012274485.2 Sinapis alba | reverse complement strand
GATAGACTCAACCACTCCCTGAGCTATAGGGTGGTATGTTTCTCGAGCTTCTGCAAAGACCTGTTTCGCTAGTTGCTTCTCTTCGGTTCCACCGGTTTGTGCGAGAGCAGTGAAGAGTGTACGCAGGTACAACATCCTTCCCACCGATTTTAGAGTTTTCTCCACTTCTCCATGGTACTCTTTGCACTTGGATGAGATTGCAAGTTTTAGAAACGACACCTTCACTTCGTAGTCCTTTGATTCTGCTAGTCTGTACCGCTTGTCCAAAGCCACGACCTGATTCACCCAATGATTTGCAAACTGGGTGTTAGTTATAGGTTTGGAACCTGAGTCCTGAGCAAGACAAAAGAACTACTAACTCTTCCAAAGATAAGAGGCTAATCTAAGAATAACTTATTGAGCTAACTAACTGTTACTTTGTCTGTTGTGGGCTTATTAATAATGCAAGATGGCTGAATCTCTTTTTCTAAACAAATGCACCAAAGAGCTACCCATTATCGAGAGGCAAAAGTTTACCTGAGAAGGTTCACATGACTTAGGAAGATTCTCCAAGTAGAGCTCCCATTCCTGTCCGTTCCACTCAGCAACCTCATCCTCACTTGGCATCTTTCCTTGCTTAAACTCTTCTGCCAGCGATATGATCTTTGTGTAAATGGTTGAGACAGGTTCATATGCATCTTCCGGTATACCAACACCCTCAGTCCACATGTGCAGGTTGATCTCTTTCTCTATGCCAGGAATGTTTGCTTTCAGGAAGTCAAGGAATGTATCTGTATCAATCGACTTGAACTTGAAAGTAGCAATGTATTTCTTGAGGAACTCGTCAAAAGCAGTCCTTCCAACCTTTGAACGTTTTCCAGTAAATCGATATTAGACCGTATCAGTCTCATTACATAAGAAGAGAACACCAAAGTGGCACATGCAACTCAACTAACCTGGCGTTCAATTCTCAACACAAACTGGAAGCCTTTCTCATAAGGAACCTGAGAATAAACATCATCAGGGTCAACACCTTCTTGTTTGTTCTTCAGTTTAGTGAACTCCAAGTTGTCTTTGAACCGTTCCATCTCATCGTTTAAGCCCCTCCAACCAATGCCAATGTTCAAAGTAGCTATATCCGCACCTTGAACAATCTCCACAATCCTCCTCTCTGCGTATGTTGTAAATCCCTGTTGCCATGAACATATGAGATTAGTGCCGGGCAAAAAAACCGGAACCAAACAAACGAAATATCCGAAATGAAAATCGGATTGACCTTAAATATCCGAATGGTTCCTATATTTATATATCCAAAATTATTAAAACGGAACCGAATATATAAAAATATTAATTAAATATATATATAACATAACTAACTATATAATTATAATTTAAAATCTATTAAAAATATCTTAAAATTTTTTTAAAATTAAATTATTATAAAGTATACTCGAAAGTATATGGATATTTTTTTATCCAAAATATCTAAAGTAACTCGAAATATGCAATTTTTTAAATCTGAACCATTGTAATTATTCGAGATTTTATCTAAAATACCTGATATTTAACACGAATTACTCGAACTATCTGAAATAACCAAACCGAAGTTGAAACTAAATGAGAACTGATTTTTTTTTCTGGGTATTTTTAGGTTCATAGTTTTACTATCCGAGCCGAACCCGAAACTACCCAAACATGAGTTAGTAAATGGATCATCTAGCCCCCGAGCTACCTGATACCTAAACCGAACTGAGCCGATATCCGAAATGCCCATAGCTATATGAGATCATCAACAAGGCAAACGAATACACATATCCTATTAAAAACTGATAAGAGGAGCAGTGAATCAAGAATCAAAACCTCATTCAACCAGAAGTGTTCGTTGTTGATGTTGGTGATCAAGTTCCCAGTCCAGCTATGTGCAAGCTCATGAGCTACAACTTGAGCCCCAGTGGCGTCTCCTTTGATTACCGTAGGCGTCAAGAAAACCATCCTCGGATTCTCCATGCCACCATAAGGAAAGCTAGGAGGCAGCACCAGCAAGTCAAACCGTTCCCACTCGTAATCACCAAACAGCTTCTCCCCTTGCTTGATCATCTCCTCCGTCCCTGCAAACTCCAACGCAGCCGCATCAAGAACTTCTTCCGCAGCAGACTCAGCGTACACCCGAGTCCTAGGCCCCACTTCCCTGAACCCTAACTCCCCAACCGCAAACGCGAAAAGATACGGCGGTATAGGCTGTTCCATCGCGAACTCCTCCACCACTCTGTCTTCCGCACACCACATCAAGTGTTTAGCCTCCTCAGGAACGGGAAGCCTACGACGGACGTGGCGAGCGGACATGACGGCGGAGAGAGAAGACGGGATGTTCATAACGACGTCGTAACGGATCCTAGCCGCGGGAGTGTCCTGGCAAGGGAAGATGGATCTGGCGTGGATCGCTTGGCACTGAGTGTAGACGTAGGGATGAGTTTTCGAGAAGGTTTGGAGCGGAGATAGCCACTGGAGAGCGGAGGCGGAAGGGGAAGTGGAGTAGAGGATGAGGAGTTGAGATTGACCGGTGAGGACGACGACGATTTCGCTGCCTTTGATCGGATCGGGGATTGAGGAGACGGAGTAAGGGAGAGGGATGAGAGTTTGGGGATCGAGGATGGTGTTGATGGAGATGGAGCGGGAATCGAGAGAGAGGTTGCCGGAGAAGGAGGAGGAGAGGGAGAGGAGAGCGGAGGCGTGGATGGTGGAGGTGTTGAAGTCGAGGTAGAGGGAGAGGGAGACGTGTGTGGTGAGAGGGTGTGAGGAGTCGGTGAAGGAGTGTGGATCAATGGGTGCCATAGCTTGAAGCTGGAGAGATTTGAACAGAGGAGAAGTTTTGGATTCACGCTTGATGTTAGAGAAGTGGAGAAGTATAAAGCGGGAATGGTTTGTTCAATCGAATATTTTTCAGAACCAATCAATCATATATTATTATTATATCTACGAAGAATAATTAGCGCGGTTTATTTAGTAAGACTATAAAGTTGAAGACTTTTGAATGAAACCGTTTAATATAATCAGGGATCACTTTGGCTAAAGAAACAATTATTCTTATAAGTTTATATAATAGTATGTTTGATGATAACTAAATGACTAAAAGCAGCTTTCAGAAGAAGCACAAACCATAAAACAAGGAGATTTGCTGTATATAATAATAGTATATTTGATGATGACTACAAGCAGAGCATTCAGAAGAAGTACAAAGCCATTCACATGATTCAATGGTTCCATAGTGAAACATGATTAAGTTGACCCAAACCCATATAAGATGTTAACAGAAGCCCACTTTTGCTCCTAATGAAGGCCCAGTCAATTACTCTTAAAAGTAACATTAAAACAAAACAAAAATCTATTTTCTGCCACGAACTTCAATAGAATCGTTTTCACCAACACTGTTTATGTTTGATATGAAGTTTCTTAAAAACGAAAAAATTGATGACAAAAACTCCTATGTCCACAAAAAAAAATTGAATGGTAGCACGAGAAGTGTGGCTTATTGGATAAGCTGACATCCTTTGTCCTGGTGCCATTTACAGAAACCTTCTTCCAAGGCACGTTTCATCCATGCATGCCGACAATTCTCTACTGCTTCAGGAATAGTGAGCCATGTCCGGCTTCTCGCCTCCTGTTCAGGCCATGAGTCCAGCTCTTCCTTCACATACAAAGCGTACATTGCCGCTTTACATAATCCTTCTGGGCAAAACTCGTCTTGGTGAGTCTTGCTCTTGAACTCGTATTCTCCCACCAAATCCTGCAAGTTTGATCTACAGGTTCAGTCCAGCTTCCTACTAACAATTACAAAGCCTATTTGTAGCTAGTACGACCCATGTTAGCATGGGTCCCTGATTCTCAATCCATACTTGGCATACAAAAAGGATCTGAAAAAGGGTTGTGATAAAGGTTTTTTCACCAGTAAAATCCCGCGAACTCCTGCTTCTTCGACAGCTTCTCTAGCTGCAGCCTCCCTGACTGTCTCATCATTCTCCCAGCCTCCCTATATCAAATATTGAAACTTAGACAAGAAAGAAGAGAAACAAAAGCTAAAGCTTTGTTGTTTGTACCTTTGGAAACAAAAGTCCAGGTCCACTAGAAGAATTGATCATCAACACTTCAACCACTTTCTCACAATTAGAATCACTGACTTCCTCCGAGTTTCTATATCTAAATGGAATGCAGCTGAACAATGCAATGACATTAGAAGCCGTTGTTACCATTACTCAATCCTCAAAACATTTATAATCGGATATTATTAGAATGAAAAAAAACATAATAATTCAGAAAATCAAGGAAACACAGAGATCCACTGTTTCAATCCCAATCCAGTACATTGTATGCAGCGACATGGAGTAAGAGAAGGAGAACAAGGAGGGATCAAATACAGTACCCCGCGACGAGACGGCAGCCATTCTCGTACCGTTGCTGGAGCCGACCCGTACGAGCGATCAAATCACACATCAGTGAAAGAGAGAAAGAAAGAAAAACTGTTTTTTTTTTTTGCGCTTCAAAATCCAGGACAAACTTCGAGTTCAGAACTAAGTGCTACAACAAGAAGCTTAAGAGAATGCTGAAACCTCCTCCTCCTCTGGATGAATACAAATGCGATTCTAACTCAACCATTGCCGTCGAGAGGAGATACCTGATCGATCTGATGATCCAATGGCTATGGTGAGATGAGATCTAGGGATTCTGCCCGTGGGATCAAAGATGATCTTTTGGGATGAGAACTCAACAATAACAGTTTCTAGTATCCTCGTTTATTGTAAACCGCTTCATTATAACCGGTTTGAAACGGTTTATAAACGGTTTATAAACTCCCCGTAAAATAAAATTAACCGCTTCAAACCGAACAGTCTTTTCTTTTACTGTGTAGCAATGGTTTTCTCTGTCTCAGTTCCACCAATGTCTGTTTTTATTATTTATCAGTAGTGCTAAACAATGAAGATTGTGCCTGTTTACAAAATCGCAACCCACAGTGAAGCTACATTACATTATATATAGTGTCTTTATTTTTCCCCTGACAACAATGCCTCCTTCAACAGAGTGTTACCGGGTTGAAGATCAGTGTATGATGAATTGTTATTGCTGCTCCCATTATTCCCGAACCTCCTCAAGAAACTTGGTTCCTTCTTGTCTTCAGAGTTACAGCTCTGTACATAAGTAAGACAAACCTGTACCGCGTCATGTACTCTTACAAAGTACCACTCTTTTCCAACAAGCTCCACCATTCCTGATCTTGCTATTGTCATGTGAACATCTTTGTTCGGATTTGATATCGCTAGCTGAATCTCCCTTGCTTTGTACTCCTGATACAACTCTTTCAAGGCTTCCACTGCGCTCGAGTCTATGTGAGTTACAGCTGCCATTGTATTTAGGGATTCAGTACTCTTCAAAACATTTTGATGCAGAATATAATATAGGGCCGGGCCTTACGAGACATTTCGAGGATAACAAAGGATATTCTCTCCACCTCTGGTCCCCGGGTTGTGTATTTGTCAACAGCTACTTCATATTCTCGTAGTCTGCATTTTGCAACAAAAATACAACACGGTGTGTTATTCTTTCTGTAGATTCGCACCACAAGATATAAGCATGCCACTCTTACCTGTCCTTGATGTAGCTTATGTTGGCAAAGTAAATAGGAGAATCGATTCGGACAATCACTATCCCATTGTATGTGTAAGCCTCGGGATACTGCTTTATGTTTCTGTACACTGTGGTGCCTGGAAGACGCCCCAAGACAGCTACCCGGAGAACATTCATGATAAGAAATGAAACCAAGTTAGAATATTAGATAATCTCTTAGAACGCATGTGATCGGGAGGCAATTGAACATAATTCATCCTACCAATATGAGGGTTTGCAGACTCGTGGATAACGAATGCTAGTGAAAAACCAACCTAAAAATTTGAAAGTAGTGCAACTGCGTGAGTTCTTAGAAGCCATTGCTAAGAACTCATATATACACACATTAGTTACGTGACTAAGAGTCTTTAAATACTCACACCAACAAGGACACCGATCTCTATTCCGAAGAACAAAGTCGTGGTGCTAGTGATGGTCCAAAGTGAAAAATCTCTCTTGTCCACACGCCACAGGAAGAAAGCTTCATTATAGTCCACCTATAGGTAAACATCTCGAAGTGTAAATGAAAAGAAAATTCATCTTTGCTCCTTGGCAGGTGGGTTTATTTGAACTTACCAAGCCACTCACAGCAGAGATAACTATTGCTGCCAAAGCACACTGTAGATTCGAGAGAGATAAGCAACAGAGTGAAAGTTAGAAGCCATAACAATAGTTTCACAACTCTCCAAAGTTTCAAAAAGAGCAGCAAGTACTGTAAACAGAAATATTCACCACATGTAGACAGACCTGTGGTATGTATTTGAATACTGGTGTCAAGAACAGTAAAGAACATCCAATGATGATTCCTGTTATAAGTCCTGATAGGCCAGTCTTAGCTTCACTTTCATTATTCACAGCAGACCTAGAAAATGATCCTAATTTTGCAGATTCGTCCAATTAAGGTTATTAAGTCCAAAAAAGCTGTATACAATAATATGGAAAAAGAGTATATACGCATTTGGCGATTGTTGATGACTTTCATCATCTCAAGATAACATACCTGTAGCTGGGTATGCTGAAAATAATGACCCCAATATATTTGCAATACCAAGACCAAACAACTGTCAAGTGAGAGAGGAGAAACAGTTGAGCGTTCAATTAAAACGGCCGCAAAAGAAACGAAAAAGAGCAATTATACTGATGATACTGTCTACCACAATTGGGATACCTCTGAATTTGAATCCAACTCATATCTGTTTTTTGCTGCAAGTGCTTTGGCAATTCCCACAGATTCCTGGATAATAAAAAAATGTACAACTACGTCATTATGGAAAAACAAAACAAAACATAGTAATGATATTGATATCTCACCAAGATGGCAACACCAGTAATGAGAGCCGATGTTGGAAGCAATGTTTTTGCATGATCAAAACTTCTTGGGAAAGAAAATGTTGGAAGGCCCTGAGGTATTTCTCCGACCTGGAACATACTAGGTTTTTGTTATTACTGCTGCATATGCTCAACCACCATGCAGCTCAACAAGGAAACTAGAGTAAATTTAGTTCGCCCCTCAGTGATCTGACCAGAGAGATGGAAGGTGGATGGAACACTTTTGCAATGGTTGTACCAAGCACGATCCCTGTGAGTGGCGCTGCTGCTCGTAAGAACTGAAGTTCCTTCTTTGCTTTCCCCTGACATGAAACACCATGACCATACTAATAAAAATAAAATATTATTTCCTTGGTAACAACACTGTAAATAACAAGGTTCATACCACATGTTTCATCACTTGAAGGATTACTAGAATGAGAGATCCCATCAAGAAAGGTGGCCACTGAAACTACAAAAGACAGAAAACAATTCAACTAAACGAAGTAAGATTAACTAGAAACAAAGATTTTGGAGCCAAACTGATTTGCCAAGAAAAAAAGAAGCCATGATATACAACAATACATGCAAAATCATCACAGCATGAAGATCCAAAATACAGTCCAAGCTAAATGAGGATTCAGGGAGCGCCAGGTATATAAAAGTTATAACCAGGTATTGACAGTCTTTAAGTACATACAGTTCTCGGATGTAGTGTGTAGAACTTTTTTTACGCAGATCAAAATACAAAGAGGTTAAAAAAAAACGAATTCTCAGTCTAGATCATTCTTATCGAACCCAATCAAAAGACCTTAGCCAAAAAGGAAAGCTTTAAAAAAAAAAAAAAAAATCTCACTGTTCAAATTTGAAAAAGGAAGTTTCACCTTATCAGCTCCAGCTATAATGCTCTCAACTAATGGCACAATCTTGCTGCTCCTAGCAATGGTATACCCCAGGAAATATTTGACTTGAGATAATCCAATAACAATGGCGGAAGCACTTGTAAATCCAGATATGACCGAGTGACTAATGAAACGAATAAGCCATCCAAGCCTATATTCCAACACACACAAACAAGGGAGATAGATGCTCATGAAACAGCAGCAAACAAATGATTTTTCTTTTTAAAACGTATAATATAGATAACAAACGTTCCCCTTTCTCTGATTGATTACCTTAAGAGCCCCATGATACACTCCAAGATACCAACCAAAAGCGCCAACAAAATGGCAAGTTCAATATGTAACTCCTCCTCAGACGAATCAGCTATATCTCCCAATGCATTAGAAACAAGAAGTGACACCAATGCAACAGGTCCAATCGCAAGCTGACGTGATGATCCGAATATAGCATACACAAATATCGGCACAAACGATGAATCTGCATCAAAAAAAAATAATCATAAAACACAATCAAGCTGACATGATCAAAAGCACGAAGAGTTTGTTTGCATGAGAATGAAACTCACATAAACCGTATATTGGTGGAAGGCCAGCGAGTTTGGCATACGACATTGCCTGGGGAACAAGCATTATACCGACGGTGACACCGGCCATGAGATCGAGCTTGAAGTAGTCGTTCCACCGGTAAGTTCGAATCCATCGGAAGCAAGGGAATAGAGTATCCACCCAATCGAGGAGGCTCATTCGCTTGATCTTCGCCGTCCATCTGGAGAAATAATCGTCGAATTGGATGGAAGGAGGACGAGCGTCGTTGGAGGTGTCGGGATGCTGGAGCGGGATTACTTTTACGGGTCGGGTCTGACCCGGAGTCTTGGGGGACGAAGAGGAGCTGCTTCCGGATCGTGAGAGAAGGCTCGTTATGTCCTTGACGCTGAGAGTTGCGTAGGACATGGCTGTGTGTGATGGTGAGAATGAAATGCAAGTACGTATGTATGTGAAAGAGCGATGGTATGGTATCATATCATCATCATCGTTTTTTTTTTTTGTTACATGTTGATTCGACAAAAGGGAAAAGCTTACTCTAGTGGTGGTCAATTTTTCAAATATGTTTCAACAAAGCTTAAAATAAACTTTCTGTTTATAAATAGAATGAAACCTTGACTAATAATCTCACTCCAGGTCTTTGCTTTGCTTTTAAAAGAAGAATATTTTTTTCTTTGAGTCTAATTAGTAAAATGATTAGAATAGTAATTGAAAATACTGCATCACACGTAACCTTACTTAAGTGCTTTATTTGTTCCAAGTAGACATACAACACGCAGTTTCCATAAATTACCATACAGATAAGCAAAGGAACTTTTGAGAGTTATGTCCGTCCAAAGAAGAAGGTAAAGAGAAAAAACATATCACTGTAGTATGTGAGCATGCATGTGATGTGATGATCATTTATTATTCTGAGTTTTGCTGAGCTACTATTACTACTATTACTGCAGTTCTTTCTCTAGTTCATCGAATTCCCATCCATCAACCTCATCTGCAGAGTAGTCACGTGCCACTTTACCAAATTCAGATTCAAGCTCCGCTAGCTCTGCTTCATGGTTAAACTCTTGACTGGAACCACCAGTAGTAGTAGTCGGTGCTGTCCCGGCAGGATTGCTCACCTCTGGCTTTTGTGTCACAGTAGTAGTAGTAGTAGTAGATTCGAGTGGAGCATCCATGCTGCTACTGCTGGGCTTAGGGGCTTTGGGTGATGAAGCACTGCTTTTTGGAGATGGAGTCTCTATCTCTAAGGTTGGCCTCGCTATGGATTCAAATTCCTGCCTCAGTTTCTCCATGTCATCAAATAGCTCTTTCACACGCCTGTCCTCCTTCCTGGTGTATAATTGTACGACTTCAGAACTTGATAATAATAAAAATAAAAGGTCGGAGAGCAATGTTCCCACTCACTTTTCCAGTTTGCTTTGGAGGACTTGGAAATGCTCTTTCATGTTATCCACAATGCTGAAGGTGGCAATGATCTAATTTTTTCAATAAAACCATATTAGTGACGAGAAAGAGCAACTGGAAAAGATAGAATTAGAAAGGAAATAAGGCACAACAGCCCAGCAATTCTCACCTTGGTCTCATAGTCTAGATACTCCTGCTCGAGACTCTTCCTCGGGTTTGAAACCTGAATGTCACCCTGATCAGCATTTGGTGGGTTCTCTAACCTGTCACCACCACATGCAAGAATTGTCACCAACTACTACTAGGAGCAAATTAACTCCAACAAGAGGTATCAGCCAGAAACCAGTCAATGATAGGATCAATCCAATTCAACAAGAGGCATTTATTTACCCAGGACCAAGATTCTTCAAATTTTCCACATAATTTTCTATACGGCGTACTAAGGGTGTCACTTCCTTCTGTACAACATGAAGCGTTGAGTTAGCACTGTCATTTATTAATTAAGCTCCAAGTTTCCACAATGTACAGAAGGTTACCTTGTACGTTGAGAGTATACTAAACGCCACATCCGAAAAGTAATCTTCGTGCTTCTCCAATTCGTCCCTAAAACATGCATCCACTATAATTATTCATTGTGTCTGGGCAGAAAAGTAAAATATAACACGAGACACAGCTGAGAGTTGATAGAAATACAAAGTCTGCTTATCCTTCGTTTCGGTATATGAGCATTGAAGAAGCCATGTATCTTCTAGAAAATTAATCCATGTCTTGATAACTTCTGATTCTTTCTTACAAGCTACAACTGATTTTGACAGGTCATCCTCCTGCATGCATAATCAATATAACCAAATTATTTCACGTGGATATTATTATTAACCAGGAGAGAGCTGCTCATCTAAAAGAAAACGCCACCTTTGTTTTCAGGTGAGCGATTATCTGATTGTTTGCTTCACCGAATTGATCCCTCTCCTCTGTCGCATTACGGAACCGAGCTTGAGCAGCAGCTAATGATATGTTAACCTACATGGAAGAATATTCATTGACACACCTTCCTTACCACAATAATCTGCTCAAACGAAATAAAAGTGATTCACAAAATCGTTTTATATAAACAAAGCAGATTAAATTACCCTCTTCAGTTCAGCTTCCAACTCATCTCTTTGTTTCACAAGCTGTGCGATTTCCGCACTCAATTCCTGTTACATAATAATTAATCAGAGAGAATCTCAATACTGGCAGCTGATGAACAGACCCAAGAATGCTGCTGCCACTATATGTGTGTTTTTTTCTCTTGCAACCAAAAGAACAAATAATAAAGTGGGAGAAACAAAACCTTTTCCTTTTCACCGGTTTCATCTGCTTTCACCACGCGAGCTTTAAGTGCCTCTTCTTTCTGCAGTCTGCGGACAATTTATTATATTTATTAATGGTGTTTTCCCTCAATGGACTAGTGCATATACAACAAGACAAGCTTTGGTGAAAATCAGAAATGTAATAGTTTGATATGCATACAGAAGGAAAATATTTTCAAAAAGTATATGCAAAGTTCAGCAGAAAAGAGCAAGGAATGAATTGCACATTGTCTCGGAGTAATTACTGAAAATGATATAGTGACACAAAGTGTACAAAACTTAAATATGTATTCATCTGGTTTGGGGAATTCACCATGTCATACCACAATTGAACAGAAGCTTTACCTATTTTCGGATATTCGTTTCTCGGCTTTGGAAATTGAATTTGCTAAAGATTCCAATAACACCTTGAGCTTGTCAACCTGGTTCAAAGAGAAATTATTCATTATCTTCCATGGTTTAACATTCTTCCTAACATCAAAAAGTCATGAAATGTAAATGCTGTCATGGAATACAGGAAACTCTTACTACTCCATATCAGCAAGTAGAACAAGATGATATTAACAATAACAATCAACTTGTATAGTGGTTATGATTGCGAATAACAAAGCCCACAAACTTACTTTCTGAGCATGTATATCTGGTGAATCACCGTTGCTTAGTTGCCTCTTTCTAATTAAAAGCCCTTCTAATCTGGAGCAAAGACGAATCTTTGCAAGCGTTTCTTTAAGAGCCTGCAAAACGAGAGCAGATCACATGGAGCTACACAAACGAGCTTCGGGAGAGAAAAGAGGGTTTGGAGATATTGTACGCTCACCTCTATTGTTAATGGAGCCTCTTTACCTCCCTTGTCTTCACTCTCCTGTGGAAACTGAGAGGCGTTCATCTTTTCGAGTTTTTTTCTAAGATCAGAAGCTTCAGCATCAATTCTGAAAACAAAAACTCAATCAACAGTGATGCAAGATGAGCAGGGCTCTATGACTCAATTATTCATTTATAGACAGAAACGAGAGCAAGCGGCACATTAATATCATCACCTCAGCATTTCAGCATTAATTTTCAATCCTGTGATAGCATTTTGGGCAAATTGAATTAATTCGTCCTGCTTAACCTGAACAAGAGCAACCAACACAACATTGACGAGTAAACAAGTTAGGAGGAGATTCAAAAGCCCATACATTGCTGAGTTTTATTGCTCAAGCGCTTACCAATACTTCATCCTTGTAACTCGAAAAGACTGTAGCAAGATCCTGCATACTGCTGACTATGGCATCATGAACTTCCTTTCCTCCATTCAGGCAAAGCCTGAAAACAACATTAAGCTCTATTAATAATCGAATTAGGAATCAAAATAGCAGCGAATTATATCAATTTCCAAAAAGAAATTTGATTGAAGCCAAATTTTCCCTATGCAATTTGGAATACCAGCCTACTCACCTAAACATCTCCAGGAGTAGAGTAACTTCCTCATCATGTGGTGGCTCCATAATCTGTATTTGAAAAGTCAAACATAAGAGTTAATAACACTCATAGACGGTACCATAATTTTCATATATCCAAAAATATAGGTATAGTACAATATGCAAAACATTTCGAGGACAAGATAAATGACAGTCTCTCTCAACATATCAGAGTCTACTTAATCTGGTTTGTTCTTTACGTTATCTTCATCCAAGATATATGTATATTGTCTTTCCATTTCAATTATCCCGAATTAACACTGAAAAAGTGGAAATCAACAGTGATGCATCTCAAGCCTTTCACGTTCCTACAAGTCCACACTTAGAAATGTAACTAAACTTTTGAATGAGAGACCATTTGTTTTTTTTTTCACTTAACAGGTAGTCACCAAAGGATCAAGTTCAGGTCGCGAAAGAATACCATGGACAGAACGATGCCCTCCAGAGCTTGACTTTGTAAAAAAACATCACGGAAGTTTAGTGGCTGACCTCCTATATCTGGATCGTAGTACAAAACCTACACATGGAAAAGGATCTTCTGAAAATTTGTATTGAAAAATCAGAAGCAGAATACTAGTAGGAAGAAAGTCAGTTTTTTAATCAAACCCTTTAACCAAAACCAACTCACTAAGGATAACAAACATATCTACTTAAAGTAAAATTCTTGATATATTGAATGCAGGATGAGATGATGACATCTTCAGAAACTTCTTCCTCTTTTAAAAAAACAGCTGGGCATATATAAGATTCTTAACCAGTCATCTCTACTTAAGTAGAGTATTCTTTTCTTTTCTTTTTTGAATTGAAAGTAGAGTATTCTTGATATTAAGATAAATAGTTAAAACTATTTCAAACTTTTGTCATGCAAGAAAAAAGGAAAAAAAATAATAATAATAATACCCATTCACGCCTCTTTGCTTCATCAGAAGCAAGTTGTTCATCTGAACTCATATCTTTACTCTCACTAGCTCTATCAATCTCCTTAAGCACAGATAACCATCTGGTAATAAGCAATGCTCTTTCACGACCTCTGAACGAGACTGCAGCTTCTTCCAATCTCTGAATCGTCTGATTAACACTCTTATAAGCCCCAACACGCTGCAAAAGCCACAGTCCAGATTTATTCATGCAAAGTCTTATCAAAGGTTCCTTAAATAGCAAAATCAAAACAGAAGTAGACCTAATTGCAAAGGGAAATAAACAAAAGTGGAGAAATTACAATGCGGTCTTGGAACAATTTGGCTCCTTCAGCGACGGCTTGGCCAGCCTGCTGAACGACGGAGTCGGCATAGTTCTTGACGGTTTGTGTGATGTTTTTGCGGTTACCGACCTCCACCGCCTTATTCACAGCCGTTCGCAGCCACGACATGGTCTCGAATCAATGTTGATGAAAAGTATTCCTCTCGTCGGGAAGACAAAATCAATTTCAGAGACTAAAAGTTACCGAAATGAAATGAGAAGCTCGGTCAATGTGATAACTAAAATATTTATTTTTTTCTTTTTTTCCTTTTCTCTCTGAAGGAGCTAGCGGGTTAGGATCTGGGATTTTCGGTTAGGATCGGTTCATGTTATTTGGTTTTCGAATTATTTGGTTTAGAGACAGAATATTTTTGGGTTGGTTTGGTTAATGTCAGGTTTGGATCAGTTTCTATTCTTTTACAAACACTTAAATGAAACCGAATTAAAAGTAGTTTGAGTTTTGTTTAGATTTAAAGCCAAAAAAAATTGAAAAACTTCAAAATTTTGAATTAAAAAATCAAAATAGTCAAGCAATTATATTTTAATTTTTTTATTATATTTTAAATATTCAAATATCATTCGGTTTTACGTTTGGTTTCTTTTCTGGGGTTAATAGAAACTAGAAATAAGAACCGTTTGGATTTTCTTAAATTCCGGTCCAGTTTCTGTTTGGTTTTCGGATAATATGCCGAGGTACCAGAAGCAGCTGCTCATCAGTGAGCGGTAAGGCCAAATCAGAGTGCAAGGTCCCAACTTTACATACCAAACACCTTCAGATTCAGATTCTCTCCTCTTCTCCGAGAGAGAACACTCCTTCTCGTCCAGTATTAAGGGGGTTCTAACCACTACATACACAATAAAGGGAACCAAAATGTCGGGTCTCCACCGATCATCAAGTTCTTCAAAGTACGTCGGAAACTGCCTCCCCTCTAAGGAACTCCTTGACGATCTTTGCAGGTTTCTTCTTTTAGTTTTATATATCAAAATCGAATGTTTTTTTTTTTCGTTTTTCTTCTAGTGGAAAGTGAAGTGATGGGTTCGGTATTGATGTCTTTACGGATTGTTTTTTTTTTGTCTCAGTCGATTTGTGTTGAATGTCCCTGAGGAAGATCAACAGTCATTCGAGAGGATTCTGTTTCTGGTGGAGTATGCTTACTGGTACTATGAAGACAATGCTGTGGAGAATGATCCATCTCTAAAGTCTCTGTCTTTGAAGGAGTTTACTTCCCTCCGTATCCTTTCCTCTCTGTTTCCTTATAAGCTGATTAGTCTTCTCTGTGGATCTTTTCCCTTAATATGAGCTAGTATTCAACAGCTGTGATGTTTTGAGACCTTATGTATCTAACGTTGATGACATTTTCAAAGACTTTACTTCTTACAAGTGTCGAGTTCCTGTCACTGGAGCAATCATTCTGGATGAAACATATGAACGGGTTAGACCACCCTTGTGATCTTTTCTTATCATCATCAGTTTACTTGTTAGTTCATGCACACTTTTCTCTCTCGTTTTTTTTTTGGAATTTTCAGTGCTTGTTGGTGAAGGGATGGAAAGGATCAAGCTGGAGCTTTCCCCGCGGGAAGAAGAGTAAGGATGAAGAAGACTATGCTTGTGCTATACGTGAGGTTAGTATTGATTTTACTACTTGTTGTCTTTAGAGTTATATTCATTTATTTTGTTCCTTTTTAGTCGCTTGATAGCAACCACTAAATTGCTCTCTACTGCTATTCTACTTGCGGCAGTTTAGGTGTAATTTCCCTGCTGATTGTTTGTAGGAAATTGGATTGGCTGAATGTTTTGTCACACTTGGTTTGGCTGTTCTGTAACTGTTCTTCTATGTGCTAAACACACAGGTTTTGGAAGAAACTGGATTTGATGTCTCAAAACTACTCAAGAAAGAAGAATATATTGAGTTTACATTCAGACAGCAAAGAGTGCGACTTTACATTGTTGCTTTGGTGGCAGATGATACAGCTTTTGCACCACTAACAAAGAAGGAAATCAGTGTATGTGGTTTTGTCTGCGTATGTAGTATGATGGATGAGTCTCTTACGCTCAGTTATTGTGGAATACTTACTTGTAGGAAATTGCATGGCATCCCCTTGATCATCTTCAGCCAGCAAGTAATGAGGTGATAACTCATGGAGTTGCTGGTCTCAAGTTGTATATGGTGGCACCTTTTCTTGCGTGAGTAGTAGTAGTGCTTATTTATTCGTCCACATAGATACTTTCATTATGGTGCTATAGCGTTAAAGATTACAAACATCTGCAGGTCGTTGAAGTCGTGGATATCAAAGCATCCGTCTCCTCTACCAAGGAGACGTGATAAGCCACCTAGAGGTTTAACATAAGTCTTTTTTTCACCAAGCAGCCGTAAAAGATATTTTCTTTTTGTGTGTGGCAGAGATCTGACTTCATATGCTTTGTACAGCACTCTGCGTGTGGAATGCAAAGACTAGTAGTGGTGGAGGAAACGGTATAGTAACAACAGCGACAACGGAAAGCTACAAGAAAATGCCCGAACTAGACCGTCCTCAGGACACAGAACCTGGAAACAGTTTCAGAAGCTTCAAGTTCAACACGTCAGCCATCTTGGAATCAGCTTATTCAGCTTGACTAGTCAGTAATATACGGGTGGTCGGTACTGGGCAGCTATGATGCGTTTTGGATTTGATGGGTATGCTTGTACTTTTCTGTTTCTTCGGGTATTGCTTTGGTGCATCTCATTACTTCTAGATAGAAAGGGTTGGTTTGTACATGATGGTTCGTGGCCTCGTGGGGAACTGATGAATAATATTTTGGATGATGGCTTTAGATGAGAATGAATGAGAAAGCATTCTTTTCACCGGATCCAGAAAATGAATTTTACCTAGCTAAGAAAGTTACTATAACTATCCTAATGATAATCATCTTTTCACATTGTATAACTTGTCTTCTTAGCTTGAAGGTTGGTGAAGGAACGGTGGCCTAAATTGGGCAAGAGTGACCTAAAAATATATATTTGAATACTATACGAAAACATTGTGGCGACATGTGGCATTTTGTGTTTTACACTTTTTAACTTGTTTGAAGTTTAGGTTAGGGGGTTCATCTACACTAGCCGTCACCATTGCGACTTTGAAGTTTCTCTTCTAATCTCTTTTTTAAATTGATTCATCAAACTAATCCTATAAATTAAAGCAAAGGCCCACATTGACAAGTTTATCTATAAATAGTAATAGAAATTAAAACCCATTTACCTCAGAAACACTTTCTTTCCTCTTTCTTCTCCTCCATCTAACGGTAGTTTTGACGCCGTTAGCTTTTTCCGTTAATTTTTCCCGCTTTCACACAAACGGTATGTCCCGTGTGGTAGCAGCAGACGACAACATGTCGTTACCGTTCTTCTCGCCGGAGCCTAACCATCTCTCCAGCGTCTCAGGCGCGTCTTCTCCAACCTTCGCACAGCTCTTGAAGAATGTCGGCGACACGACGGTTCAGCTTAACGATCAGCATCTCGTTGATATGGATCTCGCATCACCAAACCGATCCGTACCGTTCCTTCTCTCCTTCAACGATCTCACTTACAGCGTGAAAGTTCGCCGCAAATTCTCCTGGAAGCGCGTCCCTTCTGCAGATCCCACCGTCGGGGAGAGTTTATTCACTTCCAAGACGAAGACGCTTCTCAACGGAGTCTCCGGAGAGGCTCGAGACGGAGAGATTTTAGCTGTCCTCGGAGCAAGTGGCTCCGGTAAATCGACGATGATCGATGCGCTGGCGAATCGAATCGCTAAAGGAAGCTTGAAAGGAAACGTAACACTAAACGGAGAAGTTCTCAACTCGAAGATGCAGAAAGCGATCTCGGCTTACGTGATGCAAGACGATCTCCTCTTCCCGATGCTCACCGTCGAGGAAACGCTAATGTTCGCGGCGGAGTTTCGTCTCCCGAGGAGTCTTTCGAAATCGAAGAAGAGTCTCCGCGTTCAAGCTTTGATTGATCAGTTAGGACTTAGAAACGCCGCGAAGACGATTATTGGAGATGAAGGTCACCGTGGAATCTCTGGAGGAGAGAGGCGGAGAGTATCCATCGGGATTGATATCATCCACGATCCGATTCTGCTTTTCCTCGACGAACCTACCTCCGGTCTTGACTCGAGTAGTGCACTCAGTGTCGTTAAGGTTCTCAAGCGAATCGCGCAGAGTGGAAGCATGGTGATCATGACTCTTCATCAACCTAGTTACCGTCTTCTTCGTTTGCTCGATAGGCTACTCTTCTTGTCACGTGGACAAACCGTCTTCAGTGGATCCCCCGCGATGCTACCAAGTTTCTTCGCGGAGTTTGGCCATCCGATTCCAGAGCACGAGAATCGCACGGAGTTCGCATTGGATCTGATCCGAGAGCTTGAAGGATCCGCCGGTGGGACGAGGAGTTTAGTTGAGTTCAACAAAGGGTTTAGACAGAGAAAAGCAGAGCCAAGAACTCAGACTGGTCTATCTCTAAAAGAAGCCATCAGCGCAAGCATCTCCAAAGGGAAGCTCGTCTCTGGAGCCACCACTGTCTCTGGCTCTGGCTCGACCCCTGTTTCCACCATTCCAACGTTCGCAAACCCGTTCTGGGTCGAACTTTTGGTTCTAGCTAAACGTTCCATGACTAACTACCGCAGACAGCCTGAGCTATTCGGGATACGACTAGGAGCTGTTCTAGTCACTGGATTCATCTTAGCAACCATGTTTTGGCAGCTGGATAACTCCCCTAAAGGAGTCCAAGAACGTCTCGGATTCTTCGCCTTTGCAATGTCCACAACGTTCTACACCTGCGCAGACGCTTTACCCGTTTTCCTCCAAGAACGTTTCATTTTCATGAGAGAAACTGCTTACAACGCTTACAGAAGATCCTCATATGTACTTTCTCACTCTCTTGTTGCCCTTCCTTCCTTAATAATCCTCTCGCTTGCTTTCGCAGCAACTACGTTCTGGGCCGTTGGGTTAGATGGAGGGCTCATGGGCTTCCTCTTCTACTTCCTAATAGTCTTGGCAGCTTTCTGGGCGGGAAGCTCCTTCGTCACCTTCTTATCAGGCGTTGTACCGCATGTAATGCTCGGTTACACCATCGTAGTAGCTATCTTAGCATACTTCTTGCTTTTCAGTGGCTTCTTTATCACCCGAGATCGAATCCCTGCTTACTGGATTTGGTTCCACTACATCTCCTTAGTTAAGTACCCTTACGAAGCTGTTCTCATAAACGAGTTCGGCGACCCGACAAAGTGTTTCATCAGAGGAGTTCAGATATTCGACAACACACCTCTTGCTGCAGTGCCTCAGGGGATGAAAGTTAGGCTTCTGTCAACCATGAGCAAGTCGCTTGGCATGAGGATCACGAGCTCCACTTGCTTGACCACAGGGTATGATATTTTGCAGCAGCAAGGCGTTACGGATCTAAGCAAATGGAATTGCTTGTGGGTCACGGTCGCTTGGGGGTTCTTCTTTCGAATCTTATTCTACTTTTCTCTGCTTTTGGGCAGCAAGAACAAGAGGAGGTAAAAACAATAAACTATGTTTGATCTTGTGGACTGATTCGAAACTTTATTGTACTTGTGTTGTATTCTATGTTTAATTTTATTCTTTGTTGTTGTATCTTTATTATTCTGTTGAACATTCTATGAAGAATCATATGACATGTATGCCAACAGATTTGCTAACCATGGTCAACGTTAAGACATGGTCTCATCATTAAAACACATTATCATCCTCTAAAAAACTCCATTATATCTTGCCTCAGAAATAAAAACTAAATACAAACTCAGACACGTTTCCAAATCAGAATGCTGGGCTCGTTCCCAACACTTTTATGCCCTCATTACCAACATCTACTGATTAAACAAGGCGAAATTCCATGGCATGACTCTTTCACATGCCTACACTGGAGAAGCAACAACATCAATCAGAAATATTCTTTTACCTATGGTGAGATGTACCTTCGAAGTCCAAACTCACATGAAATGAGAAGAAAAAAAAGGAGACATTAATCAAACCAATAGGTCAAAGGTGGTGCAACTTGAGAAGTTTCCAGTATGTTTTGTCTATGGCAAGTAAACCAGGTTCTAACAGCATATAATCACTGGCAGTTTCAGACATTTCAAGCAAGGTGGGTGTTGCTTGTACTTTAAGTTCCACAAAGAAGTGTACTTATTAATCATCTTGCGCATCAGTACGTAACGCTGAACTGATGACATCATGCTAGAAGAATTCATTATCTGGAGATATGCCAGATGAAAATGAATGTTCTAAGCCAAAAAACAGTCATAGCTTATCCATATAGAGGCAAAGCCCAACTTCGAGTACTGCACTCTAGTGCTTTGGCAAAGAGACTCATACATCAAAAAACCTGCACTTTTTTGCCTGTCTAAAAAGGTGTATGGGGCTGTATTTCAACAAGAGGAAAGTGTCTCTTCTAACACCCTAGTCGTTCCTTGCCTCATATCTATTTAGATCAGTCACGTTCTACCCAAGCCAGCTGAGGAGTACAGAGTCTGGACAAGCCTGAAAAACTCCCACATATATTTACACCATACCAATCTTCCTTCAGTTGTATATCCATTCACGGACAGTGCTACAGAGAAGAGGACGACTGAATCTGAATCACAGCACGAAACCCAACAAAATTTAGATGTCACCACAAGAGAAGAGCTGTATATACACAGGCAAGCAGTGACCAACTTTCACAACTTTTTAACACATCATAGCAGAGTGTCTAGTCACATCAGAGCTATTGAAATGCCCACAGTTAGCAGCCATGGTACCTAATTCACTATACTCAAATCTTCCTGGTCATAGAACGCAAACTGAAGAATAATCTTTCTTCTAAAACCCGTCACCACCACCACCAAGTTCATCCTGTTGCCAAATTTCACTGTGCTTTGAAGTTTCCTCCTCTTCCATATTCTTACTTCTTCCGGAAGCATTCTCACTCGAATTCTTATTTTTCCCATCAGTCTCCATTAAACTCCCTTGTTCTCCTACATTTTCAACACCAGGGTTCTGTCCAAACCTCGCAGCGTCAGGGCCATTCTCTACATTAGTATGTGCACAACCATCATTGTTAAAAGACTGTCTAAAAGAGCTGGCACCATCATGTCTATAACCAAACTGTCTTCTCTCAGCATTATTACCATCAACACCAAATCGTTCAGAACGAACTGGTCCTTGAAAGAAATCATCACCGTAGTCAACCCTTTCTCGAGGATCAAAGTTGTTTAAGTTTCTATGTACACCACGATCATACGGTTTCCTAAAAGAGATGCCGCCATCTCTTCCATACCCTCTCCCCCTTGCATATCCTCTGCCTCTTTCATAACCTCGGCCCCTTCCAGCATTTGAAGGTCTATGAGGGTAAGGCGGAGAATTGTGCCTTCTGACAAAGCCTTCCCTTGGATAGCCAGGATGGTCAGGCGAGCTTATCCTCCCCGTTCTGTAACCTGAGGGTGATCTACGATGAGAGAAGTCTGTCTCTTCCTCTGATCTGTTCCTGAATGACGAAGATGGACCAGCTGATCTGTCTCTTGATCTAACTGGAGACCGTGAACGAAATCCAGGAAACTCTCGTTTGTGGTTGTTTGAAAAATTTGTTCGTCCACGACCAAAACTATTCCGACCTCGATAGGGACGTGTCTGAGTCATAAACATTGGCTCCGTGCTGTTGGATTGCATTCCCCTTGTAAACTTTTCACCATCTCTAAAACCGTGAAACTCAGATGCATCTTCTTTATTTGTTGGTCCTCTTTGAGTATTATATGAAAAGCTAGTGTTTCTTCTCGTAAAGGAGTGGGGAAAAGGAGTTACTTCATCGTTTGCAGGCCGTCTCCCTCTATAAGAATTAAACGTAAAAGCGCCACCCCGACCCCGACGAGTGTTTTCATAACTATTGGACTCAAAATCTGCATTCATAAGATGAGTTTTAGAAACGATGATCTTTGTTCTTCCATCGAGAAAATAACTAGATATGAATTTTACTTTTTGTATCCCTTTCATGCAGATTGCTTTCTGTATTATTATCAGAGAACCTCCTTCTGTCAGGCATGAAATTTAGCCTTGGGCTTCTCATAACTTTGCCATGGTACCTCTCACGCGAGAAACTGGAGGACTCATCACTAGCAAAAAGAAACAATAATGGAAAGTTTCAAGTAAATTCCATAAAAGATCTGAAAAAGGTAAATGAAGAGTAAGAAAAGGGATGAGAAAAATATCACACCTCCATCTCGAATGATATCTCCGCTGTCCAAGTGAGAAATCAGGCAATCTATCTCTTTCCTCAAAGCTGTCTGAAGCATCTAATGTCTTAACTCGACTCGGACTACTACCTTCACTCAACTCCGCAGCTGGATCATCGTCAAATGTAGAGAGTTCTGCCTTGTATGAAGCTTGACTGTTGTTATCTACAGGGTTATCACCGTTTCCGCCTGACAATGTAGACACACCTGACACTCCTTCACTAGCATGAATGATTTGATGGGTTGACTGTTCACCACCATGAACTATCCCTCCTTCATTATAACCTGTACCAACGAATATTCCACTTTGAATTTCTAAAGTAAGCCTCCTACTTAGTGCTTGCCATGTTAACTAATTTCAAACATGTATAAAATTCTTAAGTTTATCAATAAGTGATGAGGCGGAGCATTTTTTTATTAGTTTCATTACCTGTATTACCAAGAAGTGCAGCTTGACTCTCTTTTTCTTCCACATGGTTAGAATTTTGATTGTCACCATTAAATGGAACAGTAATATTCCTTTGTTCAGTTTCAGAACCACCACACTCAGCATTTTCATTACCTTCTGCAAGCATGGCAACTGGTCTTTGTACCTTCTCCTCCTCGTACAAACTTCTTTTTCCACAACCTGGTTCAAACTCGTAACTGCATAACTGTTCCCTTAGTTCCCTACCAGACAAAATAACCTTATCTTCACCACTTATAGGAAGTTCATCAGTTCCAGTCTTGCAAGCATCTAGAACTTTATCTTTAGTCACAGAATCATTCACACCTGATTCATTGAGGTTATGATCTCCATCACCAGTACTCTGGCTTGAAATCGCTTTTAATGTAGAGTCAGGAAAACTCTGTACACCTGGATTCCTTGTCATTCCATTTAAGAACATTGGCGCATTGCTGATGCCACTAGGAGAAGGTATACATTTATCCTTCTGATTTGGCTTAAAACTTGTAGGCAAATCAAGGATCTCATTAGATTGCATTAATGGTCTATGGGGATGAATCAACGTTCCATCTTTCCTACTGAAAGCTGCCGATTGAGTGAGGTTATTTGGCTCAGCCTTTACTGATATTGAATCCACCGGCTTCAAACTGCCAGATGCGAGACTATTTTCTTGTCTGAATCTACCAACAACATCCTGTTCCACCCTGTTAATAGATAGCCTGATAGGATCAACTTGAACACTCTCTTCAATGACTTCTGATTTCACAGTCCTAAGGTTTACCGAGTTCACATTACCAGCAATCATAACTGGTCTGGAAGAACTTGTACATGCAGATCTTGCCTGCGATGTGGTAGCTGATAGAGAAGGAGATTTCTCAAAAGGAGGATATGAACCGAGGCCTAGACTAAGCGAACAAGTGGATTTAATCTGATGGTCAAACTGCGTCAAAGTCGCTGTAGGAGACTTAACTCCTATATTTTCTCTCTGTTTTTCAGATACAGACTTTGCGACAACATTGGCATCACGACAGGTTGATGTCTCTATGTCAGGGCAACCTGTGTTGTTACTGTTCAAGAATGCACCATTTGTCTTAACTCTAGTCTTGCGATCAAGACCATCTTCCCAAACATCCATGGTAGTATTCAAATCCCAGTTTGATCTGTTCACAACACTGTGAACGCCAGAATTGGTACAAGTAGAGATGAAATCCGGGTCATGAGGGGCACAAACTCCCTTGCTTAACGACAAGTTCAGTGCTGTAGGCTCTTGATTCTCCAAGTATGGAGAATAGTTTTTGGTTACAGAACCTAGCCGCAAGGCAACAACATTACCCGCACCAGCAGATGCTTCTGTTTGACACACTCCTCTGAGAGTTTCATTGCCACATGTCTCCCTAACAATGTCATGAGTCTTAAGAACACCAGGATGTTGTTCAGCACCCATAGGAAGCTTTCCCAGAGAAGAACCAAGTGAATTGCCAACTATGTCCGAACTGTAAGGGACCTCAGAGGCTGCCAAAGGACTGGAGTTAATTGGCGCCTCAACTTTCACTCTAATTTGATCAAGAACTAAGTTCCCAACACTCTCCGGTTTATCAGCATTTTTTCCGACCGCAACAGAAGGAGACAAGGAAGTTGTTGGTTTCCCAATATTAATCCTAGATCCCTCACCAATCATTTTCTGATTGACATGAGTCTTATCAGATGCACTCCTAGTATCACTTTGTGGATTATTATTATTATCCAAAAGTGCCGAGGCTCCTGCTGCTGCTTCCGGCTGCACAAAGTACTTCCTCTTCTTGATGGGAATAGCAGCATTGAAATCACTGTACCGCCATGTAGGTAGGCTGATCTGAGGCTGATAGATACCAACCAAACATGGTGTGAGTTTTTAAAAGTGATTGAATGCATTAATAATACAGAGTTTAGTTTAGTTTGGGAATAAACAAAAACACCTGTTGGTTTCCAGACATAGTTGGTCTGCTCGAAATAAAATGTCCAAAGCTTGTACCTGTTTCAGGCTAACTCCACCTAACACACCTACAGATCTGTCTTTAAACCAATAAAAGTCAAATAGAGTTTTCAGATCAAAAAAAAAAAAAAATAAACCTTAATTCACGCAACTAGCAGAGTATCTAAAACACCATGGAAGAACAAGAATCAAACAAACCTGATTGGAGAAAAAAGGACGTCAACTATATTAGTTTCCGATGAAAGATATAATCACTGAGCAAATCCACCGACAAAAAAAATAAGAGACAAGTAAAAAAATCTAGATTATAAGAAGAAAGAGAATAATAATAGTAGTGGGAGGGAGAGAAGAAGAATCTAACCAAGAGTGATGGAGAGGTCTTTGAGTAGTAGGCAGCAGTTTCCAGGAAAGTACAGCTAATTGCTTGAAGAAAGAGATGCTAAGGCTTTGACGAGGGCCACACACACACACATAACTCTGCTTTTATATCATTCGTAGTTTGACCCGCTAACTAGGTCATTGTTATCGATATAATTTCTATAGTGAATTTTCAATCATATGATTAAATTATAAGATAAATAAAACCGAATATAACACATAGTTAACGACTATATTATGTTTTACAGAATTTTTTTGAAAAGAAAAACTTTTTCTTTATCTATTTAACCATTTTTAAAAATTATGAAATACTGGTTAAAAATCACCGGAATGTTTTAAATTTTTGGTCTACTATTATATTCTAAAATATATGGATATTTCCTTATCATTGCCGAAATTGCTAAAATAAATTTATGATTCCTTCTATTAATTTTACTCATTATATGAGTCAGATTGGAATGGTGTGACTAAATGATGAATATAAATATTGAATTCATCTCATTCCTTAAATATTACATCATTTACCATGTGTATTTTTATATGGTTCCTTCTCATTTTTCATTCTTTTTAGAAATTATAGAACAAAAACATTTTTTAACAATTTTGAAAAAATAATAAATAACATAATTTATTGTATTACTATTATTTTGTTTTTTAATTATTTTCCTATTCATTTTTCTGTTGTTTTAATTGTCACTAGTTATAGCCATAGTATAGCTCCATAGTTTAAAAATGTATACTCAGTTAAGGCCAATTAAGATACTACCACTAAGCTACAGGCTAAAATTTTGAGATAATATTAATTTTGAATATTTCTGACTTTTCAATTTTCAATTTAATATGAAAAATGATACAAAGCTACAACAAACAAAGAGAATATATTTGGTTAAAGGGCTTTAAAAGTACTGTAATTAAGCTTTGATGGCTAAACAAGTGCTATTTAACTATGGCTATTTACGTATGCTTTTGCTATGGGTCTGTCTATATAATGGGCCGTAAAAGATGGGCTCGTAGTGGACCGAGTTTGACTATTTTTTTTTTACTTTTACTAAAAATTGCAAGAGGAGAGAATGAAGTTGTTGAGCAGTCAAAGAGATCTTCCACATTTAATTCCTACTGTTGAATAGTGAAAATATTAAAGAATTTACCAAAGAGAGCCCAGATATTTTTACAGTGGGAGAGAACGTGGAACGCGTTACAGTTACAAAATGCCAGAAAATAAAGGGGAAGAAAACTTTGTAACGTACAGATAATAATAATAATACGCAACTGGAGAAAGCTTCTCTTCTCTTTGTATCTATCTCTCCACAAGACTCGGTCTCTTATTCCCCATTAATCAAAAAAAGTGTCACATGAAAATCATTTTGCAACTATTCTTGATTTGCTTAAAAAACTAAAGAGTGAAAGTAACAAAAGATGGCTTGCTTGAAACTTGGTTCCAAATCTGAAGTCTTTCATCTAAGTGGTCACTCATGGTGAGCCCCCTCTTCTTCTTCAATGGGCTTAGCTAAATATATTAATATAAATCTTGTAATCTGATCAGGGTTTGCTCAACTGGTCTTAAACCCGATGTAATGATCCAAGTACAAGACCAAAGCTTCCATCTCCACAAGTTCCCGTTGCTGTCTAGAAGCGGTTACCTAGAAACTCTTTTCAGCAAAGCCTCAGAGACAGCTTCTCATGCTCAGCTTCACGACATTCCCGGTGGACCAGACACGTTCCTGCTCGTGGCTAACTTCTGTTACGGTGTAAGAATCGATGTCACAGCTGAAAACGTTGTGAGACTCAGATGTGCAGCAGAGTATCTCCAAATGAGTGAAAACTACGGAAACGCGAATCTCATCTACCTCACAGAGAGTTTCCTCAACGACGACGTATTTACAAACTGGGAAGATACCATCAGAGCCTTGGAGAGTTGCGAGAAAAAGCTTTTACCTATCGCTGAAGAGGAGCTTCACATTGTCTCTAGGTGCATTTCTTCTTTAGCTATCAAAGCTTCTTATGCAGAGGACACGAGTTTATTCAACTGGCCAGTCTCAGCACCGGAAGTAACTATATGGAACGGTATACAAACTAAGTCCACGAGTGGAGGAAACTGGTGGTTCAACGATGTCTCGTCGTTCCTAGACTTCCCATTGTACAAAAGGTTCATTCAAACCGTTGCATCTAGAGGCGTGAAAGCTGATGTGATAGCAGCATCTGTCACGCATTACGCGAAACGGAACCTTCCTTTACTCGGTTGTTCTAGGCACGTTGTTGGTTCATCTCCAGACTACGGTGATGATATATACTACTCTCATGACGACCAACGAAGTCTACTTGAAGAAATCGTGGAGCTGCTACCGAGCGAAAATCGCGTTACTTCGACAAGATTCTTGCTCAGGCTTCTTAGGACATCCATGGTTCTCCAAGCGAGTGCGGTTACTCAAGAGAGTCTTGAGAGAAAGATCGGTGTGCAGCTAGACGAAGCTGCTCTAGAAGATCTGCTAATACCAAACATGGGATACTCAGCTGAAACACTCTATGATATCGACTCTGTCAAGAGGATTCTTGATCACTTCATGTTGGCATTTGATTCTTCTTCGAGATGTTGTAATAACGTAGAGGAGAAGCAGCAACTGGTGGGAGACTCTCATCCTCTTAAGCCTGTGACAAAGGTTGCTAGTCTGATAGATGGATACTTAGCAGAGGTGGGATCAGATGAGAACTTGAAAGTGTCCAAGTTTCAAGCACTTGGTGCTGTGATCCCTGAAGATGTGAGGCTAATGGATGATGGTATCTACCGTGCTATTGATATATACATTAAGGTAAACTTTTTTTTTTTTTGGTAACACATACATCAAAGTAAACAAAACCTTATTATATGTTTTGAGTAGGGTTTAGGATTTTTTTTTGGTTTAATCTGGAAAGGGCCAACTAGTCTCTAAGGTAGACAGCGTTCGGGTTTTTGGGTCAGGTTCATATCAGTTTCTTTTGAGTTTAGATCTCTTGGGTCCTACACATTTGGATCCAATTAGGTATTTAAAAATTTGTGGTTCGGATCGAGATCTGTCTGGATCAATAATTAAAATATATGTGAAATATCTATAATTTTTGGGCATAGCGGATTTGGGTTAAGTCTGTGTCTTTAAAATCTTTACACAAAACATAAATTTCATCAATTTTTGTCAATATCCATCATATTTATTTTAAAATTTTGCAAAATAACCAAAAATAAATTACTAATAATTAAAACTTAAATTTTTAACTTTAAATTTGACATTTAAAGTTTCATATGAAAATGATACAAAAATAATAATGAAAATTGTTAATAAAAACATTTCAAGTAGATTATAAACTAAATATATAAAATGAAACAAATAAAATCAGAGTTTTGGAGATTCATGTTTTTAGGTTGGGAATGAATCGGTTTTACCGGGTAGGGTTTATTCAGGTTGGTTTCCGTTCTGATTCTTTCAGGTATTGGAATTTTGGACTTTAACTATGTATTTATAAATTCTCGGTCTGGTTTCGTCTTGGATATTCTCGGATCAATTTTGGTCAATTTTTTTGGGTCCGTGTAGAATGTCGAGCCTACTCCAAGGAGGACAGTATCAATGACTAGTCCTCCTCCAGGTTTTCTAATGAGGCTAAAGCATACTCTATCATCTTCGTCTGGCCAAACAAATATAATAGTATCAAATTTCTCTTATGAATATATGTAATCTTTGGGCATGTACAGGCACATCCATGGCTGACAGAGTACGAGAGAGAGCAACTGTGTCTGCTTATGAACTGCCAGAAACTGTCGTTGGAGGCATGCACACACGCAGCACAAAACGAGCGTCTACCTGTACGAGTCATAGTACAAGTCTTGTTCTTTGAACAGATGAGGCTGAGGACATCTATAGCAGAACTGGTCTTGGACACAGACAGCAACAACAACGAAGACACAAACAGCATGAACCAAGCATTAGAAGGACGCAACAAGATTAAAGGAAATGCCAAGATGGGGATGAAGGAGATGAAAGAACGTGTTTACGAGCTTGAGAAAGAATGTATGAGCATGAAACAAGATCTTGACAAACTTGTCAAGCCTAAAGAAGAACGCAACTTCTTCTCAAAGATATTTGGATTGAAGTGTAAGACTAAGACTTCACCATGTGTGGAGGTGGTGGCAAAGGAGGAGAGGAAGACGCTCTATTGATGATTCGTGAAACCAAAAACTGATCAGGGAAGTAGTAACAACTATAAATAACGAGTGTGTGTTACAAAAAAAATAACGAGTGTTATATGGTGTTTAGACACTTAGTTTGGTTCCTTTTGTTCTTGAAATTTATATGCTTTGTGTTGGACATTTGGAGACTCTCTTAAACCACAGAATTTTGATTAAAAATATATATTTATATTTCTTCAAGGCAAATGTTTCACATAACTTGATCAATCGATATAGTTGAGTTGATCTAGAGAATATGAATTATCATCAATTATATTAAAGAGAAATTTACAAAAAAAAAATTAACACGATGCAAATAGAATCATCAAATATGAAGTTTTATAAAGTAGTAGTGTGGTACAAGTACAGATTAATATAATATAATTTAAAGTAGAACTAACGTGAATCTTCAAAACATCCGTATTGAGATTTTTTTTTGAGATTCTCGATGCTGATGAAATTGTCTTATATTATCGATTATAAGCTTATTTTGTTACAGTTTTATAATTTATAATTCATAATAGATAAATTAGTGGAGAAATCCTAATGCAAAGATAACAAATTAATGTCGTTTATCCTTCATTTAAGAAACATCATGTTGTTAGCTTATAAAACGTAAAAACGGCAAGCGTTTAACTCAATACACAAGTATAAACCCTGTGATCGCTCTCTCAAGCAGAGAGGGAGAAAAGCCGTCTTGTTCATCGTTCCTTCTCCGTCGAGTAAATAAAAAAATGATGCGGAGCGTTGACGTCCACGTTAAAACCCTAGCCCCTTCCGTCCGTACAATCATCTTCTCGATCTTTACTCCTAAGCAGAAACCTCCGTCGCTTTCGCTTCCCTTGCAGTTCTCCTCGCGGTCATCGTCGTCACACGCTTCCTCTCGTTTCTTCTCAAATGCCGTATCGTTCTCAACTGCTCCGATTCACGGTTACCATGCGGTACGAAGCTTCGGGTCCATCTTCACCGTGAGGGCTTTTTCTTCCTCCCCAGCCGCTTCGCTTCAGCCGCAGCAGAATCATCAGGAACCAGGGGAGTGTGGTGAAAAGGTCCCGCCTTTGGAGGTTGGTGATGTGAATCACGGCGGATTAGAGGAGGAAACCAAGCTTTCTCTTCCTGTGCGAGCTTATTTCTTCTCCACTAGGTATCGTTTTACATCACTCTGTAATTGGAATCAGGATCTGATTAAGCGTATGATATCTAACATAAAGCTGATGATGAGTGATTTATATAGTTGAAAGTTGAAACCTTTTTTTGATGATTGAAGTTTTTTATGTGGATGTGATTGTTTGCAGCGTTGATTTGAAAAGCTTAGTTGAGCAAAACAAGCACAACTTCATCCCACCCACTTCGCGTATGACTAACTATGTTGTTCTTAAGTTCGGCAACCATACTGATCCCACTGTAAGTTTGAATCTTACTTTTGTTCACCACTTTAGCTTATGGAGCTTAGGGTACTTAAAGGTTTACATAAATTTGGCTGGGAAAATAGTACACTTTTTAGTATCTTTTGAATTGCTTATCACAGTAAAGGTTGATGTTGATTCAGGGTACTGGTGGTTGTATAAGTGGGAGTGAGTGCATTTACATGGTAGTATTCCAGTATGGATCGATTGTCTTGTTTAATGTACGGGAACACGAGGTTGATGAGTATCTTAAAGTCGTGGAGAGGCATTCTTCTGGTTTGCTTTCTGAGATGAGAAAAGATGGTGAGTTCCATTTTTTTTCTTTCTTTTTCGGTTAGCTGCTAAAAGACTTATAGAATGGTCACTCTCATATCTTTGGTTCTGTAAACCTGCAGAATATGAAGTAAGAGAGAATCCAGCTCTGAACACGTGGATGCAAGGTGGACTGGACTACATCATGTTGCAGTTCTTGAATATTGATGGTATCAGAACCATTGGCAGTGTTCTTGGCCAGAGCATTGCTCTGGATTACTATGGCCGGCAGGTAACGATGTCAGATCCTTATACATACTCCGGGATGTGAAAAAATAAAGTCGACAGCATAACTTTGGGTGATCAATTTTGTATCTGGTAGGTTGATGGTATGGTAGCAGAATTTACTGACATAAACCGTGGGATGGAGAAAACTGGAACGTTTACAATGGACAGGAAGAAGCTGTTCCAGTTGGTTGGAAAGGCTAATTCTAATCTGGCTGATGTGATTCTGAAGCTTGGTCTTTTTGAAAGGTAAGAGAGAGATGGAAGAATCAATCCCTACGTTGATGACTAGCTTTGTTGTTAATAACTCTGACTTGCTTACTCATGTTTTTTGGGGAAAATGCAGGTCCGATATAGCTTGGAAAGATGCTAAATACGCTCAGATATGGGAGTATCTTAGGGATGAATTTGAATTGACACAGAGATTTGCAAGTCTTGATTTTAAGCTCAAGTTTGTAGAGGTATATACTGAGTCTTTCTCATGATATGTCTTTGTCATTTTTGTGGAAACTTGAGTAACTTTCTTTATGTTTACTTTGGGGGAATTTGCAGCACAACATTCGTTTCCTTCAGGAGATACTTCAGAACAGGAAATCAGATTTTCTAGAGTGGCTAATCATTATCCTGATCAGTGCTGAAATCGCGATTTCATTGTACGATATGGTCCGGAGATCCTTGTGACCATCTTCCTCCTCTGCCTATTTATTCTTAAAGCATATTTCTTCCTTGTGGTGACAAGCAAAAACACTCTCTTTTGTTTTCACGCTGTAAAGTGATAGGAAAGCTCATAAAATCATAATTTTAGGACTGAGTTTCTTGTTATACTCCTTATTCACTGCTTATCTGCAGTCAAACAATAATAGTTGTTTTATGCATCTTTTGAAGTTGATTTTATACAGTGAAGTCTTTTCTTTTGTAACACCAACACAGCCTTTTGGGTCCAAGGCCTGTTTCTTTTTGGACTAGAGTGCCCAGAAGTAAAAAGCTGGCCAAAATATTAGTAAATTTTTATTCTATTTTTTTCTTTCGATTTGAACCAAAGAAAATATAAATATTACAAAACAAATTAAATATCAATATACAATATTCATAAAATGATGAATTAAGTTACAAATATTAAAATAGAAATAGATATAGATATATGATTCATTATATACATATATTTTAAAAAATTTATATCTAACTTATATATTTATATATATATTATATTATATAAGTATAGCAATATTTTTATTTATTAAATTTATTATATTAGTCATTAGAATTTAAAAAAATTAAAGTTAAATTACTTTTGTAATAAATTACTGTTTCATATTATTTGAATTTTTATTTATATTTAAATTTTGTTTTATTTGTATGGATCGAATTGAATACTCGATTACAAAACTATAATTTTCTGGATATTCAGGACACTGAATATCTGGATAGCTATGGATCGAATCGAATCAGATAATTGATTATTCAGACAAAACGGATTAGACCACGAATACCTCCGAAAATTCAAATATTCGATCTGTGTCTACTCCTACGACAATAAAGATGTCTAAAAAGTGACCAACTTGAGTCCATGCAAAATAGTTCAGAGATAAAACCAAATGTCAATCACCAATGAAAGTCCCCCAACCCCTCCATAATAAAAATAGGTCTAAAAGTTTGTAGAAGGGCATTGCCCTTCACAACTCTTTAAGATAAAAACAAGAATATAATGTAACTAGAAAAAGTTTCCATAGGAATAGGAAAGAAGGCTATTGGTGGGTTTGTGGCTGGGAATGAACTTTCGAGCCCAAACATGTTTTCCATTGATGGTGAATTTGGTCCTGTAGATCCCTTCGGTTAGAATATCTGGAATTCTGGATGCACAATTTAACTCCATTGTTGCATACAACGTTTGTTCATTCTCTCCCGCTCCACCCATGTTAATCGCTACTATAATTTCCCCAAATCTCCTTCAACACCCCAAAAAATATATTACTACCGTGAAAAACTTCAACCACATGCATGCATGCTAAGACTGATAACTAATAATTGTGTTATATTGTTATTTAGAAGAATGCTACGACCTTGGCTTTGATAATAGATTAAGTACCTGGTGAAGTAGGCATGCACTTCTGCTTCAGAGACTGGGTATCCTTTAGAAAATGTGAGGAAGATAGTCCTTTCTTCTGCCCCCTTAACCCTGTTTCTTCCTTGTTGATAGAACTGGCTAGTGCTTGATTCACCGTTTTGAAAAACACTGCCAATTCTCAGCTGGCTCATCTTTGCTATTGCGTTTTCCCTCTTTTCAATCTCCTTATTGTACATCTCAGCGCGCATACATATATCTTCAAAAGCTGGGATGCACACGGACTTGAAATGCTTCTTCATCTCAAAGAGAATGTTTTCACGGTTGTTGTGGATGACTATGAGAGTTAAGTACCCTCCTGTCAGATTCGTGATGGAAGGTATCTCTGGAGAGATGATGCGTTTCCTCAAGTTGGCCACAAATGCTGGAAAATCTTCGTAGGACAAGCACATCATGCACGTCACAACTTGGTCAGCAACCATGTTGACCTTAATGTCCGGTAAAGAGGCAAAACCGGCTATCAAGTTTCTCAGACGAGGAGCAGTCTTCTCAAGATAGAGGAGAAAGCTCATGACTTGACAAGACTGGCGAATGTCACGTCTTAGAGTTATGACAAGACGAGTGAATAGCTCTCTGTCATACTTGTGAAAAGTATTGAACTCTTCTCGCGTGATGGATATTGCGGATGGAGAATCCATTGATTACTTTTTCACAAATGCAAATATTTTTCTTCTTTTTGTTTAGACAATATGCGGATATGAATTTACTTTGTGTAGTATATAAGAGATGAAAATATGAGAAATTATATAAGGTATCTAGTGAAAGGGTTAATATATATCCTCGTTTTCTTTATTAAGAGTCACCATTTTCATAAATAAAATATATATCTTTGACTTTATATAAATCTTCTCTCCTTTCTTTTTCTTTATATTCACTAAGATTAAGCCACTAAATGAAAAATGTGTTCTTATTCGAAATAACATGTTTGTCTAATTAATAAGAAATTTTTAATTAATGGAATAATTTTTTCATTATAATATTTGTTAAACTTTTATTATAAAAATAAATAAAATTAATTTATTCAAAATTACGGTTGAAGTAAAATAGATAAAACATTACTATCTCCTTCTCTCATAGATTTTTTTTAAAAAATATATTAGTATTTGAAAAGCGAATCGATGAATATTTTATTTTCTAAAATTAGCTAAATAACATACCAATTTAATATTGATCGCTTCCTATTTAAAAATATATATACTTATCAAAAGTTTTACCAAATAAACTATATCATTCAACTTTATTAAGATCTTAAACAAATATTCTTTTAGTTTTTAAAGTATAATTTTATTTTTGTTTGAAACTTTTGAAAAATATTTTTATACATTGGTTTATTATATAAAATTAATATATAATTTACTTAAAAAATTATCATAATTTGTTGATTATTAAACAAAATTTAATTAGCTAATATTGTTTATTTTTATAATTTATATTTTATTTAAAAGATATTTTGTGAATAACAATTCAGATCAAGTAATATTCATTCAGCGATTCACTCTTTTAAATAAAAAAATTTAGTTTTGAAAATATAAGAGTCTCAAAATATTGTTATAATTAAATTTTAAATTTATTTTACTAAAATATGTTGATATAAAATAACAAAATAACATGTTTATTTAATTAATTAGAAATATTTTTCTAATAAATATAAATATTTTTCATTATAACTTTTGTTAAATTTTTACTATAAATTAAATACTATAAAATTATTTCAAATTACGCTTGAAATTGAATATATAGAATATTTCTTTTCTCTTCATTTCATAGATTTGGTTTTGAATACACTAGTATGTGAAAAGCGAATCAATGCAAATTTTATTTTCTTAAACTAGTTAGATAACATACCAATTTAATATTGATCATTACTATCCAAAAATATACGTACTTATCAAAAATTTATCAGGTAAACTAATCCAAATTTATTAATATATTAAACAATATTGCTTTTAGTTTTTAGAGTATCATTTTAGTTTTGATTTATTACTTTTTGAAAAATATTTTTTGTACATCTTTTTATTATATATATGATTAATTTATAATTTACATAAAAATTACCATAATTTTTATTATTAAAAAAATAATTAGTTAATATTGATTTGTTTTAGTAATCTATATTTTATTTAAAATATATATTGTGTATAACAGTTTTAGATCAAGTATTATTCATTCAAGATTTACTCTTTTAAACAAAAAGTTTTAATTTTGAAAATATAAGAGTCTTAAATATATTATTAACATTAAATTTTATTTTTTACTAAAAATTTTTAAAATAAAATTTTATTTTATGATATAGATAGAACATTTTTTAAAAAAATAAGATTATTGAGAATTACGATTGAAGTTGAATAGATAGAACATTTTTTATTTCTTCTTCTCATAAGATTTGTTTTAGATACACTAGTATGCGAAAGGACAGTCTATGTAAATTTAATTTTCTAAAATTACCTAGATAACATACCAATTTAATATTGATCGTTACTATTTAAAAATATACATACTTATCAAAACTTTTATCAAATAAACTATATCACCCAAATTTATTAAGATTTTAAACAAATACTACTTTTAGTTTTAGAGTATAATGTTTTTTTGATTGATTACTTTTTGAAAAATGTTTTTGTAAATTGTTTTATTATATATATGATTATTTTTATTTAATTAATAAATTATCATAATTGTTTATTATTAAACATAATTTATTTAGTTAATATTATTTTATTTTAATTATCTATATTTTATATAAAATATATATTGTGTATACCAGATTTAGATCAAGTAATAGCATTCAATGTTTCACTCTTTAAGTATTTTTTTTTTTTAATTTTGTAAATTTAAGAGTCTCAAAATGTTATTATAATTAAATTTTAAATTTCTTTTACTAAAATGTGTTGAAAGAAAATTTGTTTTACTATATAATTATAATAACTAAATAACATATTTACTTAATTAAAAGAAACTTTGTAATTAATAAAAGTATTTTTTAATATAATTTTGTAAAATTTATTTTATAAAATAAAATTATTCGGAATTACAATTGAAGTTGAATAGATAGAACATTTATTATCTTTTTCTCTCATAAATTTGTTTTGAAATAAACTATTATGCGAAAAGCGAATCAATGTAATTTTTTTTTTCCAAAATTAGCTAGATAACATACCAATTTAATGTTGGTCATTACTATTTAAAAATATAAATTATTATCGAAACTTTTATCAAATAAATTATATCATCATACTTATTAAGATTTTTTTTTTAAAATATTGTTTTTAAAGTATAATTGGTGACTGTTTTATTTTTATTTGATTACATTTTGAAAAATATTTTTTTACATTGATTTTATTAAATATATGATTAATTTATAATTTATCTAACAAATTTACCATAATTTTAATTAAAATTTAATTACTTATAATGTTTAATTTTGGTAATGTATATTTGATTCAAACGATATGTTGTGTATAACAGTTATGGATCAAGTAATATTCATTTATCGTTTCGTTCTTTTAAATGTAATATTTAATTTGAAAATATAATAGTTTTGAATATTTTAGTATAATTAAATTTAAAATTTATATTACTAAAATATGTTGAAATAAAATTTTATTTTATGATATAAAATAATCAAATAACATGTTTATTTATTTAATAAGTGATTTTATTATTTATTTAATTTCTAAAACATGAATAAATATATTTTATATTTGATTTTTTTTTTTTAAATTGACCTCGGTTTAAAAACTTTCTGGCTCCCCCCACTGGACCGGACGGTTGTCGGATCGAACTTGAACCGCAACCAGGAGGAACAAAGCTGGTCAATGATCCGGACCGAGCTTAATGACATCACAAAACATTAGGAGCCGACAAGAAAAAAAGAAAAAAAAAGATGATGAAGTCTTTGTCTCTCTCTCTCTCTCTCTCTAGACTGATCTAATCCCCAATTCGCCAGGAAAGGGTTAAGATTGAAAGGTGGATAATACTCATTGGTTCTAACTCTTCCAGAAAAAAATTCACAAAAGGTCCTTCTTCTTCCTCTTCTGGTTAACATCAACTGACAAAAATGCCCCCCGTTCAACGGAGAAAGCCGACGGAGAAACCGTCTGAGGAGGACCTGCCCGACGACGATGACGATTCCCAAAAGAAATCTCATCATCACAAGAAATCCAATGGAGGAGGAACCGACAAGGTGAAGTGGTCGTGCGTTGATTCTTGTTGCTGGTTCATCGGCTGTGTGTGCGTCACGTGGTGGTTCCTCTTATTCCTCTACAACGCTATGCCCGCGAGCTTTCCTCAGTATGTAACGGAAGCGATCACGGGTCCTTTGCCAGACCCTCCAGGCGTGAAGCTGAAGAAAGAAGGTCTCAAGGCGAAACATCCTGTTGTCTTCATTCCTGGGATTGTCACTGGAGGTCTTGAGCTTTGGGAAGGTAAACACTGCGCTGATGGTTTGTTTAGAAAGCGTTTGTGGGGTGGAACTTTCGGTGAAGTCTACAAAAGGTGAGGTTTTGCTTTTCACTCTTTCTTGTTTGTTAGTTATATATATATTGAGATTTGGATTGGATCTGAATGAGATCACGCACTTGCTGCGTTGTTTAATATCACTGAAAAACTTAAACTTTCACGTATGTCTCACTCTTTATGTGCAAAAGGCTATCTCTTTACTTCTTTTGGATACTCTATTAGAACTTTGTTATATGTGTGTTTGTGTAAGGGAAGCGAAATTAATTGCCAAGTTTTGGGTTTTAAAAGCAAAGTTGTCCAATGAAACACGTTTGATCGAAAATGTCTGCTGACTTGGGAATATGAAGTTATGTTATTGCCAAATCTATTGCTAGACATTCTCTTCTTTACAAGTGGCTACCTTTATCGCCATTGAGTTTACGTTACTTGTACGGAGTGTATACTGAAGTAGTATTTTTTTTTTTTTTTGGTTCTGTTCTGTTAGGGATAGATGTGAAAGATGGATGTTTAGACTGTGCTATAGGATGATAGCTTTACTCTTCAACTATGCTCATCTATGTGCAACTAAAAGTTAGTTTTTTTTGTATTTTATTTTGGCTTAGTGTGCTTTTCTCAATTTTTTTTTCTGAGAACTGAAAATGAGATTCGTTTATCTCATTGATTCAGGCCTCTATGTTGGGTGGAACACATGTCACTTGACAACGAAACTGGGTTGGATCCTGCTGGCATTAGAACTAGAGCTGTATCAGGACTCGTGGCTGCTGATTACTTTGCTCCTGGCTACTTTGTCTGGGCAGTGCTCATTGCTAACCTTGCACATATTGGATATGAAGAGAAAAATATGTACATGGCTGCATATGACTGGAGGCTCTCGTTTCAGAACACAGAGGTTCTTTTCTCATTAGAAATATCTAATATTCTGTTCAATTTCACGTTCATCTCTAACGGCTTATATACTTTTTAAATTATTAGGTGCGTGACCAGACGCTTAGCCGTATGAAAAGTAATATAGAGTTGATGGTTTCCACCAACGGTGGAAAAAAGGCAGTAATAGTTCCTCATTCCATGGGGGTGTTGTATTTTCTACATTTTATGAAATGGGTTGAGGCACCAGCTCCTATGGGTGGCGGTGGTGGGCCTGATTGGTGTGCCAAGCATATCAAAGCGGTGATGAACATTGGTGGACCGTTTCTTGGTGTTCCAAAAGCTGTTGCAGGCCTCTTCTCTGCTGAAGCTAAGGATGTTGCCGTCGCCAGGTATTGAACAGCTGATTGTGCTTTTTGATTATCAGTTCTAGTGATAGTGTTATATTATCTCTGCTACGAAATTGACGTTTCTAGTAGCTGTTGGTTGGGTGATAGAGTGAACCTCTACGACACTTTCACTTGTACTTTAGTTAACAGAGCTTCACTGTTTTCGAAACTTGCAGAGCGATTGCCCCAGGGTTCTTAGACACTGATATATTCAGACTCCAGACGTTGCAGCATGTAATGAGAATGACACGCACATGGGACTCAACAATGTCTATGATACCTAAAGGAGGTGATACAATATGGGGTGGCCTTGATTGGTCGCCTGAGCAAGGCTACACTTGTTCTGGGAAAAAGCAAAAGAGCAACGGGACTCGCGGTGAAGAAGGTGAGAGTTTAGTTTCCAAGAAGAAGCCTGTCAACTACGGAAGAATCATATCGTTTGGGAAAGACGTGGCAGAGGCTCCACCATCTGAGATTGAAAATATTGATTTTCGAGTAAGGATATACCAAATTATTGTAGCTTTTGTGATTGGATGATTAATAATCTTATATATGTTACTTGGTGAAGGGTGCTGTCAAAGGTCAGAGTATCCCAAACAACACGTGCCGTGATGTGTGGACAGAGTACCATGATATGGGAATTGGAGGGATCAAAGCTATTGCTGAGTATAAGGTCTACACTGCTGATGCAGTCATAGATTTGCTACACTATGTTGCTCCTAAGATGATGGCTCGTGGTGCTGCTCATTTCTCATACGGGATTGCGGATGATTTAGATGACCCTAAGTATGACCATCCCAGACACTGGTCCAATCCATTGGAAACAAAGTAAGTGATTTGTTTCGGTACCAATTCTATGCTTCCTCCTGGTGCATTCAGAGCTAAGAAAGCTATTTGAGTCTTTGTCTATGTTTATACTCATCTTATGCTTACACGTTGCTCATCTTTAACCATGTTCGGTTTGTTCTACTGTCTTTTAGATTACCCAATGCCCCTGAAATGGAGATATACTCATTGTACGGAGTTGGGATACCAACGGAACGATCGTACATCTACAAGCTTAACCAGTCTCCTGACAGCTGCATCCCCTTTCAGATCTTCACTTCTGCACACGAGGAGGACGAAGACAGCTGTCTGAAAGCTGGAGTGTACAACGTGGATGGGGATGAGACAGTACCGGTCCTCAGTTCGGGGTTCATGTGTGCCAAAGCTTGGCGTGGCAAGACAAGATTCAACCCTTCAGGAATGAAGACTTATGTTAGAGAGTACAACCACTCACCACCGGCTAACCTGCTTGAAGGGCGCGGGACGCAGAGTGGGGCCCACGTTGATATCATGGGGAACTTTGCGTTGATAGAGGATATCATGAGGGTTGCAGCCGGAGGCAACGGGTCGGATCTAGGACAGGACCAGGTCCACTCTGGTATATTTGAATGGTCAGAGCGTATTGACCTGAAGCTGTGAATATTATGATCTGTTTGTGAACCTATTACTTCCACGCAGGGAGAGAACATCATCATCATCATGATGTCCGGTTCACAAGAACCTTGAGAATGATATGTGTGGTTGTGCATCATTCTCAATACCTTCATTTGATATCTATTCTTATTGGGGATGTAAACTATATACAATCATGTTTATGTTTTAACGATTTTGCTGCGTCATGTGTATTTGTCTTGTTGAAAGCATCAATTTGTATTGGTTTTACATAGCTTAGATAATGATTCAAACTAAGATCATGCAGAACATATATCTTTTGTGCCAAATTTGATTAAAAAAACCTCTGTTACATACACATCATGAACTATGCAATCTTGTTTTTAATGGTTGTAAGTAAAAATACACAAAGAGCCATGTCGATAAGTCTTAAGAGTTCAGACGTGGCTTAACCTGATCCATCTACTCCACACGAAAGCGAGTCTTAGAGCAAAAGCGGCTTCGAAATAAAAACAAGAGAGCACTTCTTCTCTTCCTCTCCAACCAAATAAATCCTTTTTGCTCCTTTCTCTCTATCTATCTATGGAGCTGAGCCTGAGCACTTCTCCCGCTTCTCCAGCGGTGGTTTTGAGGAGACAAGCTTCTCCTCTACTTCACAAGCAACAACAAGTGCTCGGCGTAAGCTTTGCTTCTGCGCTTAAACCAGGAGGAGTTCTCCGCTTTCGTTCCCGGCTTCCGCTTCATCGTCCCATCACTTGCTCCGCCTCTCCATCCACTGCAGAACCATCCTCCGGTAAATTTCTCTCCTTTTTGTCTTCTTTCTATTCGGACAGGGCGAAGTAGTAGTTTTTTGTTTCTGTAATTGATAAAGGAACGATTTTTATTTCTCTCTGTTTAAACGAAAGCTCTCTCTTTTTTTTGGGGTGGCAATAGAGGTGAAGAAGAAGACGTTGGTGAGGAGGAATGACGTGAGGAACATAGCAATTGTAGCACATGTTGATCACGGCAAAACTACTTTGGTTGATTCTATGCTCAGGCAAGCTAAGGTAACACAAACGCAAATCACATGTTTGTTTTTAAAAAAATTTAATTATCCAACCTGTTAGAGAAAAAAAGTTTAGTCCCATGTAAAATATTTGCTTACTTCTTCTGTAGGTGTTCCGAGATAACCAAGTCATGCAAGAGAGGATCATGGACTCTAATGACCTTGAGCGTGAAAGAGGAATCACCATTCTTAGCAAAAACACCTCCATCACTTACAAAAACACTAAAGTAAACATTATTGATACCCCTGGCCACTCTGACTTTGGTGGTGAAGTGGAGCGTGTCTTGAACATGGTTGACGGAGTTCTTCTTGTGGTAATTTTTTTGAGGCATGCTTTGTGTCAATCAGACGGTCTAAAATAGTAAAACTACTTTCATCTCTGCTTATCTCATTCTCGCTCCCTTTGTTTTTTTTAGGTGGACTCTGTTGAAGGACCAATGCCCCAGACAAGGTTTGTTTTAAAGAAGGCTCTTGAGTTTGGACATGCTGTTGTCGTGGTTGTAAACAAGATTGACAGGCCTTCTGCTCGTCCTGAGTTTGTTGTCAATTCCACTTTTGAGCTCTTTATTGAACTAAATGCCACAGATGAACAGGTATTGTTGATTTTGTGTGTGTGTGGTGGTATCTCGTGTGGCTCATATTCTTTTGAGTATGATTTGTATTACTAATTTTTGTTGTTGTTGTTGTTGTTGTATAGTGTGATTTCCAAGCGATATACGCTAGTGGGATTAAAGGAAAGGCAGGGCTTACTCCGGAGGACCTTGCAGAAGACCTGGGACCCCTCTTCGAGGCGATAATTAGATGTGTACCTGGCCCAAATATTGAAAAAGATGGTGCTCTTCAGATGCTTGTGAGTCATTGTGATTTTTTTCCGACCGTTTCATGTTTCATGTGTTTGTTGTTCCCAACCAAAGTGTACAACAGTACAAGAAGTTTGAATGAATCAGACAGTCTAGTTGAGTTGTGTAGATATTCACTTTGTATGTAACTAATGTTTTTTTTTCCTTAGGCCACAAATATCGAGTATGATGAGCATAAAGGACGTATTGCTATTGGGCGGCTACACGCAGGGGCATTACGCAAAGGAATGGATGTCAGGGTAACAATCTAATAAATCTTCAGAACGAACTCACTAGCTTCTTGCAGAACCGATGTGGTTTGTTGTAAACTTATTGGGTATAACGTTACAGGTGTGCACTTCTGAAGATTCTTGTAGATTTGCAAGAGTGAGTGAGCTTTTTGTTTATGAGAAATTCTACAGAGTGCCTACTGATACAGTGGAAGCTGGAGATATTTGCGCTGTATGTGGCATAGATGACATTCAGGTACACGTATATGCATGGATCATTTGATGCCAAAATGCGAGAGACTGCCACTTGCCATTTTTCATTTTGTTGCTAATTGAGTTGTAACGTTTTGATTTATTTATTTTTGTAAACCCCTTACATTTTGCAGATTGGGGAGACTATTGCTGATAAAGTACATGGAAAGCCTCTACCTACAATCAAAGTAGAAGAGCCAACTGTGAAAATGTCCTTCTCTGTCAACACCTCTCCTTTCTCTGGTCGTGAGGTAGGTGTAATCATGGCTGATATGACTATCATAAGTCGATCTTTCTCATTTTCTATAAATGCATGGCTAAAGATTTTAAGAGGGATGTTATAACTTGGATTAGTGCAACGTTGCCGACCAAAATGAAAAGGGATTAGTGCAACATTTTATTTGAATTATATTTCCATTTCTGTAGGGTAAGTATGTAACGAGCAGGAACTTGCGAGATCGTCTAAACCGTGAACTTGAAAGAAATCTAGCTATGAAAGTGGAAGATGGTGAAACAGCAGACACATTCATCATTAGTGGACGCGGCACATTACACATTACCATCCTGATAGAAAACATGTAAGTACTTTCACTGAACACATCACTCTTTTCATTGAAAGTAACTGAACGATAACATGTTCCAGGCGAAGAGAAGGATATGAATTTATGGTTGGACCCCCGAAAGTTATCAACAAAAGGGTTAACGATAAATTGCTGGAGCCGTTTGAGGTGAGTTTCTGACTGACGCTATCATTTTCCTATAAGCAAGTTATGAAACCATGATTTCACTTAAATTTGAATATCTTTGGTTTCATTGTCTACTCAATGAACTAAATTTTGTGTTTGCTCACTAATATTCAGGTAGCAACTGTTGAAGTTCCAGAGAATCACATGGGGCCTGTTGTTGAACTTCTTGGCAAAAGGCGTGGACAGATGTTTGATATGCAGGGTGTTGGGTATGTATCCTATATATAATGGTTTTGTGTTAAGACTGCCTCTTGATAAAGCTGCTTGGTAAATCTACAGTTTTGCAGCTAATGAGATCAATCTGACTATGTGTGTGTGTGAATCTTGAATGACAGGTCGGAAGGAACAGTCTTCCTGCGGTACAAAATCCCAACACGTGGACTTCTTGGATTGAGGAATGCAATTTTGACAGCTTCTCGTGGGACAGCAATCCTCAACACCGTATTTGACAGTTATGGACCTTGGGCTGGCGATATTAGCACCCGTGATCTTGGTTCGCTGGTAAGTTTTAAGGGAGTTGAGATTAGTTTATAAAGCATTTTGGTAGTCTTTTTTTTTGTGGTTTCTGAAAAGGAAAGTGGGAGTTTCAGGTTGCCTTTGAAGATGGAACATCAACATCATATGCTCTGGCAAGTGCACAAGAGAGAGGGCAAATGTTTGTAGGTGCAGGTGTGGATGTATACAAAAGTCAGATTGTTGGGATCCACCAGAGACCTGGGGACTTGGGCCTTAATATCTGTAAGAAGAAAGCAGCGACAAACATACGCTCCAACAAAGATGTAACAGGTATTTCCATATTAACCTTTTAAGCTTTTGTGCAAGTTTCAAATGCATCTCCTAACAAATCTTTTTGGGGGGGGGTCAATTGCAGTGGTTCTTGACACTCCCTTGACTTATAGTCTGGACGACTGCATTGAATACATTGAAGAGGATGAACTGGTGGAAGTTACGCCTCTTAGTATTAGGATGTGCAAGAATCCTAAAATGGCCAAGAAAGGCAGGTAAAAAAACATTTTGCAGCTGGGGTTTGACGAAACTGAAAAGCTTTTTTATGTAAAAGATGAAAACTAGTTTTTAATGATATCTTTATAGGCTTGTTTGATTCTTATACATAAGTCTTAAATTCTTATGAAGGGGTGAGTCCTCGGATGTAATCAAATTAAAGTTTTTTTGGAAAACCCCACATATCCCATTTGGACTACTTCCATCTCGGATCATATGTTACTTCAAAGTTGTGCTAGTTCTAGAGTTACCACTAGCAAATATGGATTTTAGTTAAAATGGTTGATCCTTTATCATCTGTAAATTACTTAGTAAACATCTGAAACCAAAGCAGAGAGGTGAAACCATGGCAACTGCTTGATATATATATATATATATATATATATATATATAGGCTTGTTTGATTCTTATAAATGGAGGTTATCAGAAAGCTACCACAATGGCTTCTCTTACTAAGGTTTCTAAATTTCTGCAGTTATACTCCAAAACTTAAGATGCAGATAGCATTGCTTGCTTTTATTCTGGCAAACCATACTATTAATGCTATCAAAACTGTTGTGCAATTATATAGAGATAAATGTAACAAAATCGGCATATCAGACTGACTGAGACTGGGTTGCTGCCTTTGGGATCATTAACTGATAACGGTTGGGTAGTATTTGGTTGTTACCAGGCCTCGGAACCATCTGTTCGTCAGCTTTTACCACAGTCTCTGCATTTGGTGGAAGCTGCTCTATGTCCTTGCTTTTACCCCATAGCACCAAATATATTCCAAAAACGATGACAACTGCTCCAACAACCCTACAAATTTAGGAAACACATTTGAGCGAAAAGCAATTCTCTTAACTCTAGATCTATTGCAATAGTAGTCTTGGAGCAAGGCTTGATTACCTTCCTAGGTACAGTTTTTCCAAGAAAACAAAGGAGCTCAGAATAGCAACGATAACCATGCCAAGTGGGTTAAATGCGCTCACAAATACAGGCCCTCTCTTCTTTGATGCCCATCCAATAACATAGTATGCTAACCCTGAGACAAGTCCCTGTGTGTGACAGTCAACAATACTTCTTCTCTCAACAAACACACACATGCATACCCACAAACAAAAAGATTTTTACTGTGAAAGTTAGGGACAGAGATAACAATTGTAGTACCCCATATATTGAAGCTAAAAGCTTCATGTCCGGGTGGATTTTCCAGACAGACATGTTTTTCCTTTCCCATATCAATGCCATAACAGTAGCCTCCAGCATCCCCATAATGCACATAAGTGCTGTTAAAGAGAGCTCAGCATGATATGAATTCAAAATGTTTGCCTGAAAAATAATATAATCTCTTCTGTTACCTCTACTACCTCTGATTTGACTGATTTATCTACTAGAGTTGTTTCTTGAATTGATCATGGGTTTGAGTATAAGGTCGTTTGAATTGGCCTATAGAAAGTTTTAAGAACAGGGAATGAGTTCTACCTGTAAAATGATGTAACATGACCAACTGAAGCAGCTTGCTACAAGCATAATTGATCCTTTTCCTATATCATCCTGCTTTGGAGTATTCATAGCATGTGACTGCCCAATAATCCCCCTTGGATTGCTTGTCCAAGGCAACCCAATGACATTCCCTTTATAGAATGTCATGAGCATAGCTCCTCCAATAGCCACCATGGTTCCCACCAGCTTTGCCTGGCTGTGACGCCTTTTGATATTCACCTTCTCCAGTCTTTCAAGAAAACATTAAAAAATAACCTCAGTAATACTTTAGTATATGCATCGGCAACAATATTGATAGAGAGAGTTACTTGAAAATCCATGCCATTATAAATGTCATTGCAGGAAGTGCATTGCACAAAGCTGATGTGAACGTGGCAGTAGTAAGTTTCATCCCTGAGTAGTACAGGTTTTGTTCAACCACAGGCCTGCATTTGTTTTCATTTAAACCTAGTTACACAGAGGAATCAATGTCTATTATTGTGAATCAGAAACGATGTAAAAAAACTCATACTCAAATAAACTCAGGATGGATATTTGTAATAAGATTTTGAAAGTCAGCCTTGGTCTTGAGTTCCTACGTTTACAACACAAAGAAACAATTCTTTTAGTTTCATATATATTGTATGTTTATTTTATTTAACAAAACCTGAACCACAAGAAGAAGAAGAAGAATACCTCTCAAGAACTAGAGCGAAAGGAGTAATGAGAGCTGCAGCAACTGCCATGCGGTAAGCAACTAAGACATGAGGGCTCATCCCTTGGTTCAAAGCTATTTTCGCTACTATTGACATCAATGCATACAAAAACTGAATGAAAACAATAGCCATGAATGGCCTTGCTTTCTCAAGCTTCATTATTTGCACTTCCTCTGCATACAAATAACGTTTTCCCTTGGAGTTAGGAAAGAGATGTTTTTGGTTTTGTTATAAGGAAAATAAAAGTGATAATCTATGGGTGTATATATAATATGTTTTCTGTTTTGATGCCTTATAACGTGTTCATGTGTTCCGACGTAAAGAACATTCAAAAGCATTTTTGATTAAGTGCAAGTAATTAATGCATATACCTAAAAAAACAGGAAGTCCGAAGAGCACTAAACTCGTGTTTTAAGAGGTAAACATTTCTTGATTGGTTCGGTGCTGACTTCATAGACCAGCTTTAATTATTTTTGTCAATTTAATTAAACTTGGCAGTTTTAGTTACTACTATCTGCTTCCATTAATTATAGTATCCCCTCATTTTTTCATACAATTAATTTTACTTTTGTCGTTACATAATTTATTAGTCTAAAATCTAATCTATAGAAGCCCCCTATCACTTTATCAACCGTTTCTGATGGATTTTCATCGATTTATAATGTCTTTTATAGGATATCTAACGTAGAGCCCTATAAAGTATAGGCCTAGTAGTACTTATGAGATCGTTTTACGTCACAAAGCAAAACAAAACAGAAAAGCGAGACCATGCACCTAATATTACGCAATGGAGAACAAATATGTTATGCAACATATACATCATAAGCATGAAATTATATGGTTTCTCTCATCATCATCAACTCGACTCATAGAGAAAAACATTTAAAAAGTGTAACGGAAACCACTGCACTACACTACAATGTTTTAAAGTTCTTGTGATTTTAAACCACATTAAGTCTACAGGTAATTAATATGTTTTTAAATAAAAATACAAACCTGAAAATTCACAAATAACGAACAATGTAGGTCGAATCTTCCCGAGAGTCAAAACTGTAGTGGTCGGGCACATGAGGATTATGAGCAACAATGTTGTTTGAGAAGGGTCGATTATGAGATGGGAGCTTCATATATATTCTGATGAAAATTTGATTTCTGATATAATGACAAACAAAAGAATAAGATATATGTGAATGAGATGAGGAGTTTTTTTTTGGGGGGGGGACATGAGATATTTAATGAGTTTAAGAAAGTTTTTAATTTAATACTATATAAGAACTTGACTTGACTTATATAAAAAGTTAAAACAATATAAATACACGCAGACTAGATGTGGAGACATAGTATAAATTTAAATCAAAGGAAAGAAACCTAGTGCACTTATTGAAAAACTTAATATTTATTAGGAAAACGCAAAAATAACAAAAATGAATATATTACACTAATGAAATAAACAAAATTTTAAGTTTGTTGTTGTAGTTACATTGAATAAATGCATTTAATTTTACACTAATGAAGTAGTGGTCGATTTTTAATCAAATAAGCCTATCTTGTGCAGCACATGAATCTAAGCAATGAACAAAAAAGTGTGTAAGATGCAACTCAAATCTTTTTAGTGTAAAACGGCAATAACAAGAAAGATCCAAAACGAAGAGGACGACAAAATGTAGCAGGAAAGTTTGATGTTTAAAACGCACAAGCTTGTTGATATGCTTATTCAGTCAAAGAACAAGATTCAGAGAATTTTTCATGGACTAACGAAAACCTTAAGCATCCAGCTAAAGGCATCAGAGCTTCGTGCTGTAGATCTCGTCTTCTGAACGTAACGTTCAAAGGAATACACTTCTTCATCAACGCTCTCGCTGGGAACTGTATCGTCTGCTAGCTCAACTGCTGCTACTTGAGCGACCTGGAAATTCTCTGCAGTCTGTTGCAACTTGTGTGCAGACTCATTCTCACCAAGTGTTACCAAACATATCAATAAAGACTTGAGCTCTCTCTTTCCTCCTTCTGTCATGCGCATACCCTTCAAATGATCAACAAGAGCCATCTCCTCACCCGCACTGCATTTACACACCAATTTGATTCACTATTACAGTTTTGAACATCAAAAGAAACCCATCAACTTTCATAAGAACATATATACACACCTGCCAGCACGGATCTTCCCGCTCTTTCTCTGGCGCCTCAAGTCTCTTGCCTTAGTCGCCGTGCTTGAGGTGACTGAAGCAGCAGAACCTCTCCTTGTCCTGCAATAATATCATAGTTATGCAATCTAAGATCAGCCAAGGAAAGTTCCACATTGATAAAGGCTGAGAAAGCAAGAAAACGCTAAAAAAATGTACCCCAAAGTATAGGCGCTCATTCCACTCAGGTTGCTACTTGCTTCTGAAGCTGTGTCATCGTCAAGATCAATTACTGACCGTTCCTCGGACTTGAGCTTTGCTGCAAGCAGCAATCGTCTCTGCCGAACAGCTAGATACCGAGTCAAATATTTTCCTACTTTCTCTATCGATTCTTTGAATTCGCTTACTAGACCAGTAGCACACTCAAGAGCAGAGTTCTTCACCACTGAGACTAAACCATCTTCTGTATGAAGAAAAGCAACCCTTAAAGCTTCTTCCCACTCCCTTGCATTGATAAGCAAATTAACTCCACCGCTTATATCTCCACAATACTCTAAAGCTATTTTCGCTGCTTCCCCCGGTTTCCCAAGAGCATTGACCTCTTCACAGAGTTCGTACGCCAATTTTAAGATCTCATCTTTACCTAACTTCATTAGCGCCCCCACTCTGAGTACTCCACTCCAATCACCACACTCACGATACGCCTTTGAAGCCTTTTCAAGGTTAAAGCAACATAGGTACGTAGTAGCAGCATCCTCAAAACGTTTTTCATCAGTGAGATGATCTGCCCAAGCCTCTAGCACTGCTTGTTTCTTTTCATTATCGGTAATTAGCTGAAGGCCAAGCGGGAAAAGTTGAGGGTTTTTCTTCATCAAGTTCATGCAATCAGGAAAGTAGTCATCCCCTGCTGATACGATGTTCTTGAGAGCACTATCAAAACGTTGCAGTTTGAGGTCAATGTTGAAATGCATCAGGGGTTCGGACATCCTCTCCAGCTCCTGAAGATACGGTAGAAACTCTTTCGGATCACGCTGGGAATTGAGCGCCACAATAGCTGCAAGGTTCAGATCATAAAGACCCAAGGCAGCTTCGAAGACAGCCTCGGAATCCAATAACCACAGAAGGTGTTTCAAGGCTTCTTCTGCAGATGGACGAGACTTTTTCCTTGAATCATCAGAAGAGTTTAGCAACTCCATTTCACGAACAGATTTTATCCTCATAAGAGATTCCTCTATAGCTGGTGGATCACTTCGGGCAAGAGTGGTCAGAATACAGAGTTCCCTTGACGGACTCTCTGGTATATGTTCTTCAAGGGCTTTTCTAATCGCCTGTAGGACTGATGATACTTTGTTACCGCATAGATCCTTCGCTTGGAAAACCTTGTCCCTCTTTTTGGAGAAGGAGAACTTCTTGTAAAGTGTTTCTGTAACATCTTCATTCTTCATGGCACAAACAAACTCTGTAACGTGGTTCAAATTGTTTACTTGTTCAACAAATACTACAGCTGATTGTAGAAACGCCTGCCACCCATACAGATCCACGATAACATTAAAGTCGATTCTGTGTCGCCTTACCAAGTTTAATGCATCTTTGAACCGTTGCTGAGCTAACGCATTCGTAATGGAAGACAGGACCAGCTTTCTAGGATAAATGATTTCCAGATTCCCCCGCATAGTTTGTAGTACTACAGCAGCTTCATCTCCATTGAGGACTCCTATCACTTTGGCACCTTTTTCCCAAACATTTACGTAGCTCATAACTTCCTCGTCTCGCTTTCTACCATCAATGACAAAGTACACGTTTCCAAGTGCCAATTCTCCCTGCAGTACATCCTCGGTGTCGACAATAAAGAGGAAATCCTGTTTGGTCAAAATAATCAGATGGGTAACCACTTCATTGTCCAACTCTGAATAAAATGAGAAACTGCTGCAGTTATTGCACAGGCTCTTCCCGTTGATGTACAGTCTACCCATATCATCTAGCCCACATATCAAGGGTTTCTGCACGCCACCAGCATCCACCTGCGCCACCCTCACCCAAGGACAAGTTGATGGAAAACAAACACTATTGCCACTGATAGGAGTTTCCATAAAGCCTGATCTTGATGCATAACTAAGCACTTTCCCACCTTCAAACTCTACAAAGGCTGAATCACGCTTACTAGGATTCCAGGCAAGAGCTATGACAGGTGACTCGAGAGGTGTCTGGGAAGTAACGCTAGCACCAAAGCCAGAGCATGTTATTTGATCAGGAACATGGTCCTCATAACAGACAACTTCAACTTCTTGTACATAAGAACCATGAAGCTCTGTCTCAGACGAACCAGAAGAGAGACACTTGTTCTGGCTAGAACCATACGCAGAGACGCACAGAAGTGAATGGACATCCAGCCATAGAAGATGTATAACAGAGCCCAGTGCTGTTTTACACTCTGAAACTTCCACATTGAAGTCCCTACCTTCAAGATCTTCCCAAGTATTACGTGCAGGAAACTCAACAAAAGACAGGTTACCATCAGACAAGAACACAGCCAGACAACTTTTAGAGTTCCTTGAGTAATATGCTATATCCCTGACAGCGGAAGAAAAACTGAGGCTGAACAAATACATAGGAGGTGGCATCAAGGACAAAGATAGTGGTGTCACGAGAATCTTGGAATTATCTACGACAAAGGCTGTTGAGTCCTCCATGACTGCCGTTACCCACATAAAATTACAAACAGTGACTTGCCCTGCCAGAGTCCAACAAAGTAACTGCGTTGGCTTTGTCGGATCCCACATGACCATTACCCCAGCTTCCTTTGGATACCTAATCTCGTGTTTCAGGTACCAGTGGTTGTTGCTAAAGAACCACACCCTAACAGCATCATGTGATTTGAAACTAACAACCCCTGCAAGAAGATCTGATGCAGAATTCCACTTCAGAGTTTCAAATGCTACGTTAGCATCTCCAGGTTCTCCTATGCTAAATGAGCTCCTCTCAAGACCATTCCTCTCGAAGAAAGCAATTGACGGGGATCCATCATCTGACTTCTTTTTATAAACAGCTGCGATTTTTGCCCCACTAGGCATCCATTCAAGAATCCCCTTCATGAAATCTTTTGTTTCTGAAGAGGACTGCAAAGCGCCAGAATCACTCTCCCATATCTTAATCTTCTTGTTCATACAACCGGATTCAAAAACCTCACCCATCGTCGCAAAAAACTTCCCATCACCTCTCCAGGAAATGGACGTTCCTTCACAGTTTACAGACACATCATCTGCTTCACCTGAAACAGTTATTTTTTTTCACATGGTTAGCAAATCGAGAGAAGGTAAACCATAAACTTAACCGTTATGGGGGTCAAGGAGAATGTAAAAGAGAGGATTTAGATGACAAAGGTAAGGGGTCCTTACGTACGTAACCACCTTCCGGAACCTCAGAAAGCGCCCTCTCGTACATCAAAACCCAATCATAAGTCATAACAAGCAACTGACCAAAACCAGTAATCAATCCAAGTAGATCTCCAGTAGGACTAGGCGAGAGACACTTGACACCTCCTTCAATATTTCCAACTAACTCAGTCACATTGCTTTCTACCTCATGCACAAGCAGAAGCCCACGAGAAGTCCCAATTAACAGAGACTCCTTCTCCGCGAGATAATCAAAGGCAGTGATGAAATCCCCTGCCTCCAAATCAATACTGCAGACCTCCACAGGCAAAACCGTCTTCGCACAATCTCTTCCGCTCTAACAAAATTGCAATTAAAGACATCAACTCAAACGCCAAAACTTAGGAGAAAGAGAAAGACTTTCGATTTACACAGACCCTATTTTCTTCTCTACCAATCCAAAAAGATCCTTACTTGCAAGTTTCATTCACAATAAAGACTTAAACTTTCGTTTGCTTACTTGGAAGGAGGAGAGGTGAAGGGTGTAAACGAAGTTAGAAGAAGATGCGAAGAACAAGCGACTTTGGTCGATGTCATAAGCTGCGAACTGTACAACTTCATCATCTTCCGTCGAATGCAATTGGATGTTCTGAGAAACCTCCGAGAAAAGCTTCAAGTTTTTCATGTCGGAGGGGTGTACGAATCTCTGTCTACAGCTTCAACGAACTTTGCAGCTAAAGACAAATCCAGGAGACAGATTTTAAGATTTAAACCCCAAACACTGACATTAGGGTTTATAACTAGCAACAGGCCAACAGCCGCTATATGCTTCTCTTCTCGTTTGATTGCTATAAAGTTGTATAAACAAAACAAGACCCGGTTTGTTTATTAATATTAATCAGTCATAAAAATATCAGCACATTCTAATACTCTCTTTGTTTAGTGTGTTTTAGTTTTTAAATTTTATTTCATTAAAAAAAAAATTTATATTTTTAAAATAGATATTAAATGTTTTTTTCTAGTTTCTACTCCTAATTTCAGCTCATTAATTGATAAATTAAATAAAATATTATATTAAATAAGAGTAAAATAAAAAAAAATTATTTTTGTAATTTGTGTGCAAAAACCTTATACAATATTGAATATAAATGAAGGGAATATGTTTTAAACACAGTTATAACATTAATCCTTTTTTAAAAATGAAAGCTAACTATAAAATAATTATTTTGTTTATAAAAGCTAGAGTGATTTGCATAGAAAATAGAGGAATATGGAGGAATTTGCGACGATGGAAAAATCGAAGGCCCAAACGCGAGGCCCGGTTGTTGTCCATCCAAAAATACAGCACTAATCCTATTCCCTCTTTTTACGTATGAAGCAGAAATGGTTAGTAATGATTACATGCATGTAATCATTACTAAATCTATACACATAGTTTTTAAAAACACGTCACTCGGAAAGTCAAAATTCCATCCCGCAAGGCCGCAAATATGCAAGTTTTCTTTGTATATCCACTGCAATTTCTTTAAAAATTATAACTTTTAAAAAATTCATCTTTAAATTCGTTTTAAATATATATTCTTTTGAAAAAAAAATCATAACGAGCCTAAACAAGTGCTCATTCATTTAATGGATACGTCATTAACAAAATGAGACTAAACGTGCTGAGAGCCCATTTATTTTTATATGATAATAAACAAGCTAGGGGGGCAAACAATTTATTACGAAGCCCGTTTAGGTTCGCGGGCTTCGAGCCCATTTTAACAACAATCTTTATAAACACAATTATCTCAAAGGTTCTTCTTACTATCTCTTCTCCTTAAACCCTGTAGTTTCAGTAGGATGTTTGAAGTGGTAGCAGCTGCTTCTTAATTTAAACTTTGATGTCTCGGCGAATCTCAGGATATAGCCAAAATAGTCCAAAGTCCACGACCTGTCGTGGAAGTGGTCCCACCTTTGGTTCAGGCTGCCAAGACGACAAATAGACAGTTTACTGAGATCTAAAAGAAAAACAGAAAGAAATTGGAGATCCAAGATATTTGGCCGTATGTGCACGTCACTGAGTGACAGAGTTGCATCACATGAATGAGCACGTGACATTGTTCATCATCATCCAAAATATAAGAAATTGAAGAATAAGTTGCAACAAGGTTTTCTTTTCTTTTTTGAAATATAAGAGAGACATCATGAAAACACTGCAACAGAAGGACATAAACATAAAGAAACAAGAAAGCAAATTGAGAAGTCTGTCAACTTCACTCGACCTACGATGAGTGAGCATCTCTCACCCCATCCCCTCATTCTGGTTTCCGAGCCAAGAAGAAATACATTGGAGTGAATATCTCTCTCCTGATTAAACATACACATGTTTAGAATAGTAAAGCAGCGTTAATTTGAATTCTTGAAGGAGATTATATATAGATAATTTAGGATCCTCTCACCTTCCACCGTCGACTAATCCCTCTGCAGCCTTCTCCAGAAAATCTGAAACCCTTTGGCTTCCTTTAGGTGCCAGTCTTATGTACTCTAGGACCTTCACCTATATAAAAATGTAACAATGACATGATCGGATATATGAAACAACCATTAGTTAATAAATTAAATTAAGCAGAAGGAGTAAGAGCAACTCTTTATGTTTTACCATGTTTTTGGTGATGAAGCGTCCAACAGCTGTTAGGCGGAAGCTACTGAGCGAAAAGTGGTTTTTGTCCAGAGGTAAGTACCATGGGACCGGCGAGTCCTCGGCCAGATCCTTCTCCCATATTACCTTTATCCCAAGACAGATGATAAAATAGTGTTTTAGATGTCAAAATGTTTGGATAAGGAAAGTAGAGAGGATATGCAGTCAGATTACTTACTTCAAAACCGGCCTGCTTCAGAGCTTCCAGGCATTTTGAAGTCAGCCTTATGTCAGGGAGACCATCTCCAATCTCTATCTCTGCCTGCACAACAGAAACAGAGTCTTTGTTTGTATTCATGTGGATAATAGATCTCTCACATAACATGTATGAATAGATGCAAGAGACGACACTATACCTTTATCTTCTGATGTTGGGCGTTATCAGGGTCAAATGCATCAGTCATGCACCACTCATATGCAGCAAAGCATTGTCCGGGCTTTAGCACTCTGTAAATCTCCTTGTAGCATCCATACTGTTATTGAGATCATCATAATGATGAATCATAAATGCAGAGAAGAAAAAGAAACAAATATACTTGTTTAGAATATTGTCATTACTGCATCAGGTGCGTGGCAGGTTGCCTCTATGGCATAAACTGCATCAAAACTGTTTTCAGGGAATGGCATCTTCATGAAGTCAGCCTGCAAAAGATTAACAAATGACAACACTCATCAGTAAAACTGTTACAAGGTGTTTTCCTTTATGATTTACAACTTATGCAGTAAAAATACAAGAAGTAGGAATTCAACCTTGACAAAGTTACATGTCTTGTCCACACCTGCAAGTCGGTTTAGTTCCTGCGAGGAAGAGGATTGCCAATGTGAATTATAAACAGCAACAACCAAGGGAAAAAAAGAGAAGAAATCAGATGATGGAGTTTAAGTATCTGTTACCTTGCCTCTGGTGATCTGGTATTCGTTATTGTTGAGCCCAGTAACAGATGAATTGCTGCAGCAGAGCAACACACAAACACAATTTACAGACTGAAACATTTTCCTAACCATGACATCTACTCTTAAAGTCTAGTGTAAAGAGTAATGTGTGTTTTTGGTATGTGTAATCATTTTTTACCTGAATCGTGCAATTTCTCTCAGTGGTCCACCAATTCCACATCCTACATCAAGTACCTGTTCCGAAACATAAACGAAATGAACATCTGATGGTGGGAAGGGTCCATATTTTCAAAGGGCAGAGCTAAAAGGTTTTGATCAAAACCTTTTGTCCTGGTTTAACGCCAAGCTGTAGAGCAAGAAAGTGCTCGTGACGTTTGATACTCTCTCGAAGTGATTCTCCTTTCCATCTGCAAAACTCAAAAAAAGCGCATGCTTTATATAAAAAAAGTCTACCAAGAGTAGTATCAGTGTCTGTGACTTTAAGAAAGAAAGAAAGAAAGAATGTTTTTTTTTATATAAATTGTAGAACAAGAAACAGAGTTGGAGAGAGAGTACCTGTGTGCAAAGTGGAAGGACTCTCCCCATCCGTACTCATAAAAGCTAGTGGCAAGGTCATAGTACTTATTCACCTGAAAAGTGTTATTACGATGATTCGTATGATTCACAGATGAGAGAACTACAACTAGGCTTTAATTGTGTCGTGTTAAGGAAATGGAATCATCCCTCAAAAAATATTACCATGTCAGTGTAATTAGCTTTTCTGTCTTCCTCGTCTCCACCATGGAAGACATGATACTGCTCATACCTGGTTGAGATCACCAAGAAATAAGTGAGTGAGAACAGTCATAGTGATGAGATTAGAAGTAATAACAACAACAAAATAACAATTGTTTAGAAAATGAGTCGGGCCCTCGAGAACGTGACAGTAGTGAAATACACGTCAAAAGTATATTTATTTTTTATTTTTTTCTGCTGTATTGAAAGCTCAGTTCCAAGCAGAGGCCATGGATTTGATTGTTCAATGCACTATTTTCGTGGGGATTAGTCAAAATTGGGACATATTGTAACATAAACATCCGATGTAGAAGAAGATTTTTCATAACGAGAGAGTGGATCACATTTAATATGCATGCATAATGAGAAGCAGGGAAACGCCCATTTGTTTGTATAAGTGAATCGCACAACGAAACGATCGAGTAATATTTTTGAGAAAGAAAGAAAAAAAAAAAAGAGAATACTTTACTTTTCTACGGCTGTGAGAACATCGGACTTATCGATCTTGCCACCAAGATTCGAAGCGAGATCCATAGCGCCAGACTTTGACATTATATCGCTGCACGTAACGGGAGATCTGCCAACAAACAACGTATCACATAAGTAAGAATGGAATATACGACAATCAGAATATGTATCGACGTATGAGGAGGGCTTACCAAAAAGGCTCTGTAGTAGTAGTAAGGGGAAGAGCTTTACTTAATCAGATGCACCTCACTGGCTTTTTCCTTATAAAAAGAGTTTGGCATAGAGACACAGAGAGATTACAAAAAAAGAAAGCCGTCAACACCCACCAGCTTGGCAAAAGTGTGATACATTGTTAAGATACCATAATATCCTCTCTAGTGGCTATACAGTTATAAATTTAGTTTCCATATTATTATGACTAATTGTCTTATTATAAAGTTGTCTTACTATTTGAAGTTGATAGCTAACTTACTCCGTAAAAGCCCATTAACTGTCACCAAAGAAAAAAAGCCCATATTATTTAAGTCAACAGAACGGTTTTATTATTTTGAAAGTTAAACGAAGTTTTTACACTAACGAAGTAACAATCAAATATCCAAGGGAAAATAGCTAACAGTGTTAGACAATGATTAATCGGAAATTTTTAACATAGTTTAAAAATTAATTTTTAATTTTTTATTTGTTAAATTTAATAATTGATTATTAAATTAAGTTAAGAATTTCACCTAAAACTATATGCATTACAAAAATTTTAAAATGATTTTTAGCTGTGAACTCTGCAAAAAATACAAAAATTGTTGTCAGAAACTATCAAATAAAGATTAATGTTTGTTAATTTTTTTATACTGTTTGCATTATTTACTAATACGTGATAATCCACAATTAATTGAATTTTAATTTTTAATTTTTTTCTTTTAAATTAGCGGAAAAAAAACTTAGAAACTCAAAATGGTTTTCACCAATAAACATGCTCTAACAACTTTATTTATGTATATTAATGGATAGGTGATGTATAAAAGAAAAATAAACTTCCACCACACAACCACATATATCTCTACCGCCTTCCCCAACCCCACGCGCCGATCGTTCCTCCTACGTCTCCACTTGGTCTCTCTCCGACAGTGGTTTCAGACATCTCATCACTAATCACAACCTCCACCACCATCTCTTTCTTGCCCTTTCAAAATATCTTATCTTATGGCTGCTGCTCCCTACACGTTAGTCTCCGCCACTCGACTCTCCTTCTCCCTACCGAATCATCACGTGCTCCCCACGCGTCGCCGTTTTCATTTGCCCTTAGCAACTCTTGCCTCATCGTCTCCAGAGTCATCGGCATCATCCACCTCTAGCTCGATTCCCGTTGTCAACGGGAACACGTTGTCAACTTCTTATGGAACTCCCGATAAGGTTGTTGTGGATGATAACTCCCTATTTGCTCGCTTCTTTCGCTCCACTGAATCCACCGTTGAGAGGGTAACAACAACTAATACATCAAACCTTTTTTCGAAATATTACTCTGTTTTCTTCTTGACATGACTCAAAAGTTTGATGGAACCAACCATCTTTAATTGCTATTGATGTGTTTATGGATGGAACACAGATCATATTTGATTTTCGGTTCCTAGCACTCTTGGCTGTAGGAGGCTCGCTGGCTGGTTCGCTACTCTGCTTCCTCAATGTAACTTTGTTGGTTTTTAATCTGAAATGTTCCGACACAATTACAACATTCTCTGTACTTAAAAGTAGTGACTAAACTATTGCAGGGGTGCGTCTATGTCATGGAAGCATATAAAGTCTACTGGACTAACTGTGTCAAAGGCATCCACAAGGGCCAAATGGTTTTACACCTCGTCGAAGCTATTGGTAAAGTTGATATATATATGTATGAGTAAGAATGTATATTTTTAATTTATAATACTAATTCTTTGTGAAAATCTTGATTTGTAGATGTTTATCTGGCTGGGACAGTTATGCTAATATTTAGTATGGGTTTGTATGGACTCTTCATCAGCAACTCCCCTTCTGATGTCCCTCCGGAATCCGACCGTGCCCTCAAAGCCTCTTCTCTATTCGGAATGTTTGCCATGAAGGAGAGACCGAAATGGATGAAGATCAGCTCACTTGATGAGCTCAAAACCAAAGTTGGACATGTTATTGTCATGATCCTTCTAGTTAAAATGTTCGAGAGAAGCAAGATGGTTACCATCGCCACCGGACTTGATTTACTAAGTTATTCCGTTTGCATTTTCTTGTCCTCTGCTTCTCTCTATATCCTCCATAACCTCCACAAAGGAGAGCACTAAGTGTATTTGTACAGAACCAAATCTAGTAACAGTTTACACTTTTCTGTATATTTGAATAACCAGTTTTCTTATTTATTATGCTTATTCACTAGAGGAATAGTATATTCTCAGATCACTCACGTTATGTACATTTCGTAGCTTTGTCAAGGCAATGCCATTGATTTGCCTTACCCTCTCTCTTGAAAGCTTCAACGACTTACCTATCTCTTCAAAAGACATAGGAGTCTCTCCGTTGAGACCAAAGTAGAGTCCCAATACTCGAGATTCTCTAGCTGTGAGAGTCCCCAAAAGCTGCTTAATCCCCTCCTTCATGTGCTCCCTTTTCACCATCTCCTCTGGCCTCGTTTCATCTGGTCCCCTTACAATCTCCTGAATCAGTCAAAAACTCTCAATAGTTAAACTCATTGTTCCCTCACTAACATGGAAAAAAAAATTAAAAGTGTACCTGCAATGTCATGCGGCCATTAAGAGACGCGACTCTGTCCAAGGAAACAGGGGATCTGCTCCTCTCCACAGCAAGTCTAACCGCTGAAACATTGATGTTGAGGTGCTCTGCGATCTCTTCACAGCTTGGTGCTCGTCTTAGTTTTCTGGTTAAAACATTACTAGCTTCTGCAACTTTTGCTGTTAACTCCCACATGCTTCCCTACACACAACAAGCTAAAACGATGCATTCACTAATCACGTAACACTTCAGAGGAACCCATTGTATGTTTATTTTCCATGTTATATACATAACTTAGCAATAGAAACTAACTTAACATGGCTTATGCATTTATGTAACGTCTAAAGATATATATTAATTCAATCAAAAATTAAATAACTGGAGACGCAGGGCTCACCGGCAATTTGACTAGTCTAGACTTGTGAGCAATAGCCCTAAGAATGGCCTGTTTGATCCACCAGTAGACATAAGTTGATAGTTTGTAGCCACGCTCAGGATCAAATCTCTCAGCTCCTCTAAGGAGTCCTATGCTTCCTTCTTGAATCAGGTCTTGCAGATTCAACCCTTTGCCTTGGTACCCTGTTGCAATGGACACAACGAGTCTCCTGTAACAACGAGTAATCTTTTCTCTAGCTTCTCTTCTTCTGCATAGTATCTCATTAGCGCTACGCTTCTTATTCCCTTTGCCAGTACTTGACAGCAAAACTGATACCATTTCCTTCTCTTCAACACTTGTTCCAAGATTTTCAAGTAACGCTCCTTCCTGTGTTTGTTACCATAAAAAGAAAGTTTTTAAGTTTTTGCCATGGTGAAATATTCTAAAACTTTCTAAAAATGATGTACAACTATATACCTTGAGGTACAAGCAAAGCTGAACCTCTTCTACACGACTCAGAAAACCAGACCGTGAAGCTACAACAGGAACACTAGTTTGTTCTGCTACTGCTTCTACTTCTTGTTCAACATTTTCATCTTCTTCAGGCTCCAGACGCTCGAAACCTGCTCTTCTTCTCCTCCTCCTCTTCCTCCTCTTCTCCAACTGAGATCCCCATTTCTCATGTTTGATCACCAAAGAGCTCTCAGCCGCTCTATCCACAGTGGCTTCATTGAAAAGCAGAGTGGTACCAAGCTTTATGGAAGATGAGGATGAAATAGATGGTTGGCATTGGTGACTTGTTCTGAGTAAAGGAGAAAAAGTTGGAAGAGGAGGAGAGGGACACATGGTGGCGGTGGCTGTGGTGGGTATGGTGGCCATGGATGAGCTGCAGAGCTTCCACACCTTAAGATATTTTTTTTCTTTTTTATCTTCTTTTTGGTCCAATGGATGGAAGAAGAAGATAATTCTAGCTCTTGGGTTACTTATCATAGAGAGACTCTGTGTCATCTATCAGTTATCACCAATTAAATTTGGTGGAGTTTGTTTCTTTTATTTTTATTTTTATTTTTTTTTGACGAAATTTTATTAAGGTTTTCAGATTGGGAGGTCTGTTAACTCTGGACTTGAACTGGATCTTCTGCTTACTACCTATTTCTAAAGCCTTTTCAGACCCAACTAAAAGGCCCAATAAACTTGGATCTTTCAGACCCAACTAAAAGGCCCAATAAACTTGGATCCTTGTTTATATCTTTTGTGTCTACGCTCTATCACATATAAGTTGACGGATGCCACGTACGTTGACTAGATACGGATCAAATGTCACTGTCCTTGACCCAACGTGCTGGAGGGTGGGAACAAAACGCCGTTGTATAGCTTGCTGCGGTGTACCGTGTGGACAACACGCGTAACTCTGTAGCTCCTCGTGATATGATGGTGGGCTCCACTGATATTAGCTGACGTGTAATTGTCCACATACTCTCGCCACACACCACAAACAGAACACATGGAATCAATTTAGTACCGTTGCTAATATGTATGCATGGAATTGGTAAAACCAGTATATTCGTACGAGTCTCATAGCACTACTATATGCCTTAGGCATTTTGGACGTCATATATTTTAATCCAGTGTTTTGAAAAGTAGACTATACGACCCTTTAAGCGGCTTTGTGCAATTATGAAAAGACTTTTAAGTTTTGATGCCAAAGCAAGAATCAATCTATATGCATTTTATCCAAATATAAAGCACAAAGTCTTAACTTTTGGTGCGACTTGTGCTTATCTGCACGTTATAAGTAAGAATGCTAACAAGATACAGATCGTACTTCTGACAATTTCTTTCGTTTTTGTGTTTCAGGAACTGATACAAATGAGTTATTCAATAGTTCATTTATCAGATCTCTCAAACCATCTCTAATGATTTTGAAGAAAAACATAAAAAAAAACAATAAAAACTTTTTTTAATAGTGTATTATTTGGAGACAAAAATAAAGATATGAAAACACTTTTGACAACTTTATTTTACTTTTCACTTTTTATTTATAAATTAATCTTTAAATTTCGAATCTTAAATATATATTTCATTTTAGTTTTGAGTTAAAATATTTTCTGCAATAGGTATAGTGATACTGTTACCGCCTATAGGATATTCCCTTTAAAAATATGTAAATGATGTGTTATTTGAAACTAATAAATCATAAGTTGATTTTATCAAAACAAAGCTCCTTTTCATTTCGTTACTATTTAGTATTCTTAAAGCACTTGCTGCTTTTAATTTTGATAATGCATCTTATTCTTTAACAAGACAAGTTGATAATGAACTGAAATAACACTATAATATATGAAAGCAAAGCATTGTAGTAATGTTCAAAGAAAAAAAAAAGGCATTATAGTATACACACACACGTGAAGAAATTTGATTTGGTAAGTGAAAGAAGCCATTCCGATACTTCAATCAGCCGACAACATTGTTTAGTTTTATATGCGCAACCACCCACTTTCCACTTGTCTCCTTCTTCATGTCTCCATTATCCCATGTGGCCTCTAAAAAGACATTCCTACTGTATGCAGACTATATCATATACGGATATTATTATTAAGAAAAAACTTTAAACTACCTATTACTTTAAAATAAACTAATTAATTTTTCAAAATTTTGGAAACTATTTTGCTATAAATAAATAATTTGTATTTTTCTGTGTGAAAGAAAGGTCCGTGAACATGTCAAAGAGATTATGATGACACTTGTGTTGTGCGACCGCTTTTTTTACCCTTAGAGGATGATTAACCCTAGAATTTGGGGTTCTAGTTTTTTTTGTTTTTTTTTTAATTTGATTTTAATTTTTTTTTTTTTAAAAAAAAAATGAATCGATCGCGGGTCGCCACGTGTCAGTGGGACCCGCAAACAGTGCAAGAAACTCTTAAGAACCGGTTCTTATTTAAGAGTTTTAAGAACCGATTCTTACACTATTCATGGGACCCATCTCCCTAAGAACCCCTCTAAAAACCCCCTTTAATCATGCTCTTAAGCTCCACTATATAAATAATATACACTCTTAATACATATATATTCGAATCTGTATGGTACGCATTGATTTTTTGCCTATACAGGAATTTGATATATTCGGTTACTTACTGTATTCCACATTCTTTCCTTTTAACTCCGGATTGCTTGGGTGGCGTTTTCTTCAGTTTTGTTCTGTGATTTTAAGGCTGTGGTGGAGTTGAACCTGGAACGTGGAGAAATGGGTGACGAGTACAAGGAGGCGTTGCTGGAGAAGAAACACAAGTATCACCACGAGGGCTGTCCCGGATGCAAGGTCGAGCAGATGAAGCAGCTCCGGCGTGGATATCCATATCTTGAGCTTTCCTTCGTTTGGATCATCGTCCTCTCCACTTGTAACTCCTCCTCTTTACCCTCTTCTTGGAGGGATTCTCTATAATCTGTTTTATTCGATGTTGGTGTCGAATGGTTAATTGGTTTTGGTTCTTAATTGGTGAAAGGCTTTCTTGTCTTGTCTTAAAACTAAATGATTCGTTTTGCAACAATAAACCTAATCTGAATTCTTGTTTTTTTGCAGCTCTGCCCATTTCCTCACTCTATCCCTTCCTCTATTACATGGTGAGTCATTTTATTACAGAGCTTAAGAGCTATCTTCTTGTTATGGTTTCTTTTGGTGCAAATTGAGAATTACATGTTAGACAATTGTGGTACTGGTGGTGGTGGGCTTTGAGACTAATGCACATGCTTACCACATCGCTTTCAATTAGTGTCATAGTCTCTCAACATTTTTGTCTCATTTGTTTTCATAGATTGAGGATTTTGGTGTTGCCAAGACAGAGAAAGATATTGGGTTTTATGCTGGATTTATAGGTGAGATAACATTGCCATCATCAGTCACTTGTAAATTTATTCAGCATTGTCTCTCCACATCTCTACCATTTGTATTCTAATTTGACCTCTTGCTACTTCCCAGCGTGCTCATTCATGCTTGGCAGAGCATTGACGTCCGTTTTCTGGGGAATTGTGGCTGATCGTTATGGAAGAAAACCCATCATACTCTTGGGAACTATCTCAATGTTAGTATCCTTTCAATATTGTTTTGGACTATTACTGTATGATAAAAGTGTAAAATTAACTGATTACGTGGTCACTTCAGTGCCATTTTCAATGCTCTTTTTGGGTTGAGCTTAAACTTTTGGATGGCAATTGGCACAAGGTTTCTTCTTGGGAGTTTTAACTGTTTGCTTGGAACAATGAAGGTAACGTATTTGTTGAGTCTGATTGTTCATTTGTCTCTTCTTATATCTATTTGTTACTTTGAAAATTTTGCAGGCATATGCATCAGAGATATTTCGTGATGAATATCAAGCAACGGCAATGTCAGCTGTAAGCTTTTTTTTCCTTCACATGTTTCTTCACATGTTTGGTGTCATGAATGACACTTGTAACTTTTACCTATCTCAGGTTAGTACTGCTTGGGGAATTGGCCTGATCATTGGTCCGGCTCTAGGGGGCTTTTTGGCACAGGCAAGTTTTGATCATATCTAATCTCAATATGTTCTTTGCTATCACTGTGTCCATCTCTCCTTGGCTCATTTATCACGTGTCTGATTCATTTTCCTTTTACTCAGCCTGCAGACAAATATCCAAATGTTTTCTCCAAAGATTCCATTTTTGGGAGGTTGGTATTCTTACTCCTCTGTTTTTTAAGAGTTTAGTGGAATGGAATCTCATTAAATCAATATGCAGATTCCGGTATGCGTTGCCTTGCTTTACCATATCAGCTTTTGCATTGTTTGTGACAGTACTATGCTGCTTCATCCCGGTATTCTATTTTTTATTTCTCCCACTGTCTAGTCTTTTTGTTAATATATTTCTCTCAAAGAGTTATCTAACAGAGTGTCATATGTCTCTCTCTCTGAGTAGGAAACGCTGCACAATCATAAGCAGGACAGCACATCACATGATGACTCATACGAAATACTTGAAGCTGCACCTCCTCGTGAATCTACAGGAAAAAACGAGAAGGCTTCTAAAGGGTCTCTGTTAAAGAATTGGCCACTAATGTCATCTATCATTGTTTATTGTGTTCTGTGTCTACATGATACTGCATACTCTGAGGTAAGTAGTTGACACTATAATCTTCTGCATACCCTCATCTGGTATGTACCTCATTAAGTGGACTCTGTTAATAATTAGTTTTCTACTGCTAAACTTTCAAAATCACAGTCAAGTTTACTTGGATTCTGGCTATGCAGATATTTGCTTTATGGGCTAACAGTCCAAGGAAATATGGTGGTCTGAGCTACTCAACCAATGATGTCGGTACAGTTCTTGCAATCTCAGGTATGCATAACAGAACATCCTTGCTCTTCTTTGTCTTGTGTTTTTGTAATAAGAACTTGTGAAAATGACGGTTAAAATAGAATTAGTAGAAGAGTTAAGCAATCATGAATAAGTAGAATGCTTACTAATGAAATTGAGATTGTGTTATATACTCATCAACAATTCTGCTTTAGGTCTCGGCCTATTCTCCTTTCAGGTTTTCGTGTATCCTTTCGCCGAGAGACTGCTAGGACCAGTGCGGGTTACCCGTTTTGCTGGGGTCAGTTGATACTCTTTGATGTGACTTATGCTTATTTGCATATTATAAGTAGTGGACTAGAATGCAACAAGATAGAGATCTTTCTTTTGACAATTTAGTTTTGTTTCAGGCATTGATGATACCAATACAGATGAGTTATCCATTTATAGCTAATTTATCAGGTCTCAGTCTAAGCTTACTGTTGAACTGTGCATCAATCCTCATCAATGTGCTAAGTGTAAGTCCATAATCAAAAGCTAATCCTTTGTACAGAAGCTCATGTTGACTCATTTAATCTTTTTATATGTAGGTGTCTGCCATAACCGGCTTGTTGATCCTACAAAACAAAGCTGTCGTAAGAAAAAAAAAACATTCTTCATCTTTTTGTAAACTATGGACCAGTTTTCTTCTCTTGTAACTTTAATACTTTTTATGAAAACAACAGGATCAAAGCCAAAGAGGAGCAGCTAATGGAATAGCTATGACTGCGATGTCTCTCTTTAAGACCGTTGGACCAGCTGGTGCTGGCATATTGTAAGTAACTTCTCGAACACAAGTATATATCCAAAAGGAAACAACAACTAATGTCTTAAATACAAATCTCTATTGCTGACAGATTTTCTTGGAGTGAAAGGCGACTTAACGCTACATTCTTACCAGGTATCTCATTACTTCCCTTTGACCATTCTTTATGATACTCAATAGTACTTAATGCTTAACTGGAAATAAATTGAAAATGAATGCAGGATCACATATGGTGTTCTTCTTCCTGAATGTGATAGTTGTGGTCGGTGTAGCTCTCACGTTCAAGCCGTTTTTAGCCACTGTTAGAAGGTGAAATTTTATTGGGAGTGGTGGTAGGGAGATGTATGGACTTGTTGATTTTTTTTTAGTTCTAGATTCGAAAGAACCCATAATCAACTTTCACTAACCTTAGGATTTGAGTTTCTTTTTATTTCCTTTTGTTTTGGTTTTGTGATTTTCTACCAAACGCTACGGAAACATCAATGATATAATAAAGCACACCAGAAAGCAGGGTCGGCTCATTTGTTATGTAAGCCCTGTGCAAATTCTATCTCGAGAAGAACAATAAAAATATGGTCTAAGACCATGATTAACCCCGAGTTCTTAGATGGGGTTCTTAGCGTAATTTAAGAACCAATTCTTAACTTTAACAAAGAAAAAGTTAAGAACCGATTCTTAAATTACGCTAAGAACCCCACTTAAGAACCTGAGATTAATCATGGTCTAAATATACAAACAAAAACCTTAAACTCTTAACTAATTTTTTAAAAGAAAAAATTGGACCCTGTGCCAAAGCACCTTGTGCCGGTACTGCCAGAAAGTTAAAAGTACCAATTCTATGTTGGTTAGATTTGATATTCACGTGTTGAAAACTAATATACCTACTTTCCATGTTCAAATGAATGAGAGAGATCTCAGGTAGACAGAAAAATAAAAAAGTTAAGTAGACAGAATTTCGGAGATGAAAAAAATTACAGTAATTCTGTATAACTAAAAAGTCAATGATATTATTGAATGAATGCTTTAGCGTCAAACTTAGAAGAAAAAAAATTACTATTGGAAAATAATTAAATTAAATATTGGAATTTCAAAACCGTGGAGAAGAAAACTAAAATATTACTTTTAAAACAATAAATAAATAAAAAAACATTTGATAAATAAAAGTTCACGAGTTAAATTATTGAATTCCGTGGTCCACCACAACAGGCCACAAAAGTTTTTTTTTTTTTTTTTTTTGTGTAACAACCACCAAAAGGTTAAAAAAAATCTTTTAAATATTCAATTCCAAATAAGTGGGCCGCGCCTCTGAAATCAACTGTCAGCTACAGTATCTCACAAATGGATACGTCGGCAATTATTCATATCAATTTTCATATTTTCTGTATCTCTGCAAGAAATTGCTTTATGTTTATTTTTGGTAACATATATTTTAAAGAGAATTTTACATTGTAGGACACTTTTTAACTTTATTATTACAACATAAGTCACTTTAAACTACTAACACACTTTCTTAGAATGAAAAGTCTATATTGTCCCTAAGTTGATTTTTATCCACACGATTTTTTCTCTCTTTTTCCTATTCTACTTTTGACTTTACGCTCTCTCTCTCTCGTTTAAGGGATACAAAAACAATAAGCATCTGCCATTAAAACAGATCTTCAAAATCTAAACAATTACTGCTCATATCAATTTTGTTATCATCTTTTCCGTTTACGATAGAGGAAAAAGCTTAAGATGGTGGCAGCATATCCAAACCTAGGTTGTCTTTGAAAAGGCGAAGACATATGTGGGGAAAACCCCCGATATATCTTTGTCGTCAACTCAATCTCTCTCTTAGCCGCAACTAAAGCTAGAGGGATTGGGACGAAGATCATGGCCAACTCTTCGACCCTATGTGTGAATTCGGTGTTCCCGGACTCAAATCATTACCTAGTGGTTTCCACTTAAACTCCACCATCAGATTCTCTTTTTTCTCCTTCGATGGCTCAGAGATTTCATATAGAACTCTGATATTTGGTGTCTTTTCATGATTATTGGTAAAATATTTTCTGGGAAAGTTATAAACTCCATTGCAGGTCCACAAAGGTATAACTTCTCTTTAGTCACACTATCCTATTTGAAGTTGGTGAAAACTATATGGACAATGTATATATTTGATATTTTTACAATATATGGGTTTCGTAATCAAGAACAACCATATGTTTATTTTGTGTACGAGAGGTTTCCACAAAATGATGTCGTGGACGATCGTATGAAGCGTACACATGGACATCCCATACAAAGCGTACACATGGACAACTCATACAAACGTTCACCATACAGTGTCCAACATTAACATAAAGCTAGTTGACTATGATTTTGTATTTTGTTTCTCATACATTTAATACAAATATGAATCCGATCAAACTCTGTATTTTCTTTTATTTTTATTATTTTCCCATATTTAGAATATTTTCTATAAATTAATGGACACAAATGTATTCATATGGACATCAAGCTTATGTAAAAGGTTCATTCATGTGTATGATGTCCACAAATTGTGTCCATAGACTTAGGAATTTGACAATGTCTATGGTTATTTATATACAAACTAAACGCCCTCAAACATTAACACAAACTACTAATGGTTTTGTATTTTCCCCCTCGTACAAATATAGTTTAGTATACATATAATTGTGTAATGCTTCGTGGAGACGTATAACTTTTGGTATAAACAGAAACAATCAGGAAGTGTACATGTGGATACCATGCACTGATGTACATGTGGATACAATGCACCGATGTACATGTGGATACTATGTGCGTGATGTTCATGTGGATACTGTACATGTACATGAGAATAATGTACATGTACATAAAGAAAAGTACATGTACATGTACATAAAGGAAAATACATGTACATGAGAATAATGTACATGTACATGTACATGTGGATACCGTACATGTACATGTGGATACCGTACATGTACATGAGAATATCAAAATTTACAAAATCCTAAAACTCGTATAAGTCCATATTAGTACAAATATACAACCAAATCCTTCAAGAGGGCGAAGAGTTTGACTCATTTTCCTACAGCATTAAGCCAAACTTAAGAATAAGGGAGATAAACTATGACAGTTTTACATTCTAGAAAGAGCTCGCAAAATCACGTTTCAGGCCCTTAAATAAACGTGTTGATGATTCCACACATGGCTTCCCCATATGTGCATTGTGAGACAGTTGTCCATCCAAAACAACATCAACCACAACACTGCCCCAAAAAATCAGAAGCATACAACTCAAACCCATAGCATAAAATCTTCTCCTCTTTTGCACTTCTGCAAAAGTAGCAGATCAAGAGTCTATGGTTATCTGCACGAAATCCGTAAACCAAGAATTTTATAGTAAGAGGACAAATTAGATTATTTACACAATTTTAAATAACCAGTTACTCTCCAGAAAGTTTTAATCTTTGACAAACATTGGTTCCAACTTTGAGGAGAAAAGAAGCATCCCCAAGCATACTGTTTTGAAGCATTAAGAATGTCCTTATCAAAAACTCAAGTGGCTAAACAAAGAACCCAACAACACGTTCACTCTCAAATAGAAATAACATGAATCATCATCATAATCATACAGACAAATAAAATCAAATATGTAGATCACAATAATGGAAAACAAACAGTTTACGAATCACCATTCACTTCGCCGCCTCCAATATATCTTTATCAACTTCAAACTCTCCATAATCATCTTTGTCTCCTCCCCTCAAGAACCATTATTCCCATCTCCAATTTGGAAGTCATCGAGGAACGGACACGCTGACGAACAAAGAGATTAGGGTTTTATTCTTCCTCTCAAAGAGTGGGGGTTTCAAGCCAAGCTGAAGAGATTAAACAAGGGCATGCAACGAATTGAAAGGCCTCAGTAAATCCTCTTCAGAAATTGCTAGTGGTGTGCCGTAGAAGCTTGTCGGCGGCGTTTTTTTTTATCTTCGAGAAAAAGTCAAATAGAAAAACAAGAAAAGTCAGTTTGGCTTCTATAAAACCAAGGGCGAAGGGCGAAATGGGAATATAATATTCTACACAGTGCAAAAACTACCCTAATAGCTAAAAGTGACTTATACTGTAATTAAATTCATAAATGTGACCTGCAGTGTAAAACACTCTATTTTAAAACTATTACGAATATGGTTGACAACTTGACGGGTGTCGATGAAATAAAATAATGTTTTGTTATCCTGAAAGATTGAAGAGAACAATGAATGCGAAAGAGATTAGAAAGGTGACATAACTGAGTATGTCTCTTGGCGGCGACTGGTGAGAATGAGAATAGCCAACTTGTTTTCTTCCTCTTCTCTCTATATAATTAAAAATGTTCTTTACATTCATTTGTTGACAGAAGAATTAAAGAGAAACTACGTGACACTCTTTGTGTTGTCTATGTGTTTGCCTCCTCCCCCATTAAATAAAGAACACATCACATCGTCTCTCTATCTCTTACCCAACTTTTTGTATTGTATCCTTCCGAGTTGGAGGTTTGGTTTCTTTTCTACACAAATGGCGGAAGAGTATACGGAGTGTTTGCTGGAGAATAAGTTCCATGAGGATTGCCCTGGCTGCAAGGTTGACCAGTTGAAGAGGCTTCGCCGTGGCTTCCCTTTCTCTGAGCTTCTTACCGTTTGGCTCATCGTCTTGTGTACCGGTAAAAAACTCTTTTTCTTGGAGATTGAATAAGAAGATAATGTTTTGTTTTATGTTGTCTCTGAAAATGTTATCCTCTGTAAATTTTCAGCTCTGCCCATTTCCTCTCTTTTCCCATTTCTTTACTTTATGGTGAGTACCCACATAAATGCTTTATACTCACTCTGTATCATTTTAAGAGGTGTTTAAGGTTTTTACACAAAGATTAAGAAAATACAAACTTTAATGCAATTTCTCTTGGTAATATAAAATAATATTAGTTCAACCAATAAGAAAAATATGTAGTATTTTGTGATTGGTCATAAATTTTAAATAGTATTAATTTTTTTCTAGATTTGTGAGAACATCACTTATTATAAAACAAAATAAAAATGCTTAAACATCACTTAAAATGATACAGAGGGAGTACTATTTTACTTAACGACCTGAATACTATATGTTATTAGTCTAGTAACGTGATGATTTGGATTTTGTGATGATTAGTAAAACTTGGTGTGCTGTAAACTTATTTTGTTTTGTGTGTTTGGTAGATTGGTGATTTTAACATAGCAAAGAAGGAAGAGGACATTGGGTTCTATGCTGGATTTGTTGGTGAGTCATCCTCGTATTAATCTCTTTGTTTTGTTTTATACATAACCAAGAAGTTCCAGACCGCTACTTTAGATTACACACATTGTTTCCATATACACTTTTGAAGGTTGTTCTTTCATGCTCGGACGAACGTTAACATCTGTCGTCTGGGGCATTGTGGCTGATCGTTATGGTAGAAAACCAGTAATCCTCATTGGAACTGCTTCAGTGTTAGTAATCTTTACATTGTTTCTTTAACACTTTCTCATATTTTTTTTTGTTTCTTATCTAAACAATCATCCTTGTAACAGGGTTATTTTCAATACTCTGTTTGGCCTAAGTGTAAACTTCTGGATGGCCATCATCACAAGGTTTTGCCTCGGTAGTTTCAACGGCTTACTTGGTCCTATAAAGGTGTTTTCCTGTCCTCTCTTTTAACATTGCTGCATACTTAATTCCACTCATTAAAACGAAAAATGTTTATGAACTCAGGCTTACGCAATGGAAACATTCCGTGATGAATATCAAGGTTTAGCACTCTCAGCTGTAAGCACTTTGATCCAAACATGTATTTACTTTTCTAATGGAGTAGAGCGACTTAGAATATTATCAAAATCATGTAGGTTAGTACAGCATGGGGCATTGGACTCATTATTGGTCCTGCTATGGGAGGCTTTCTTGCTCAGGTCTTCTTCATTAACAAAACAGCATTTCAATCTTGTTTCTTACTCTTCCTCACTCGCACTTCTTGACTGATTCTTGTCTAATCTCCTCATATTGTAGCCTGCAAAGCAATATCCAAGTTTATTCTCAGAGGAATCGGTTTTTGGGAAGTAAGTATAACGTTCTTCACTTTCATTTAACTAATCTATGTATATATATATATATATCTATAGTCTCATTGGTCTATAAATCATAATGCAGGTTTCCCTACTTCTTGCCTTGCTTAGCAATGTCTTGTTTTGCACTTTTGGTTACCATAATTTCATTGCGGATTCCGGTACACTCTTTTACTTTCTCATGCTCCATTGAGTGTGCTAGTTACTGTGTGTTAGCTTAAACCTAGAAGTGGTTGTTTTCTTCTCCAGGAAACGTTGCACAATCACAAGATTGATGATGATGCATCATCACCTGATGAGTCTTTTGATACTTCCAAAGTCTTGTCTCATGACCCTGAATCTCATGAAGTGACAGATAGAAATGAAAAAAGCTCTCTTCTAAAGAACTGGCCACTAGTCTCATCTATTATCGTCTACTGCATCTTTTCACTTCATGATATGGCTTACACAGAGGTGCCACTTCTCTTCCTCCTCCAACATTCATCTTTGTTGTTTACTTGGCCCAATAAGTTATAATTTTGAGCTATATTTCTCCCTTAGATCTTTTCATTGTGGGCAAATAGCCCAAGGAAATATGGAGGTTTGGGATACTCATCTGCCGATGTTGGTTCTGTTCTTGCAATTTCAGGTCTGTCCATAAACTTCTCAATGCTTCAACATTTTCAATACAAATGACCTTTTGTGACCTGAACAGTAACTACTTTTCTCTATAGGGTTTGGTCTCCTTATCTTTCAGCTTTCGCTCTACTCTTATGCTGAGAGGCTCTTAGGACCAACCATGGTTACACGTATCTCTGGGGTAACCACTAAACTTTGTTGTTCTCACTTCAAAGTTCAAACATTATGACACTGAGCAAGAAAGTTCTAAATCTTGTGCTTGTTTTTTGATACTCAACAGATTTTGGCTTTGGTTATCTTATCAACTTACCCTCTAATAGCAAAGCTATCTGGTTTAGCCCTTACATTGGCGCTAAATTGTGCATCCGTAGCAAAGAATGTTTTAAGCGTAAGTCTCTAATAACCTTAATAGAATGTGTAATTTGGATTTATAGTATATACATTCTCAAAGGTTGTGCATGTGTGTGTGCAGACTTCTGCTATTACTGGTTTATTCATACTTCAAAACAGGGCTGTAGTAAGTATTTTCAGATTCCATTTTCTAAAACTAGGTAAAACCGGAAACAAAACTAACATGTTTTTGTATTGACAAAAACAGAGACAAGACCAAAGAGGAGCAGCTAATGGGATTGCCATGACAGCAATGTCTCTATTTAAAGCAATAGGTCCAGCAGCAGCAGGCATCATGTATACAAAACAACAACATTTTTATGATTTCAAATGTATTCAACTCTTTACTATCTTCGTTTCCTACTTATATTCTCTCCTTTGTTTCGGTTTCATGGCAGCTATTCTTGGAGCGAGAAACGTCTGGATGCTGCTTTTCTCCCTGGTAATGCCAACTCTTCATATTCATATTCATGTTGTGCTCATTAGCTGCATGAGTTTAACAAGAAGAAAATGGTTCTCTTTTGAGTGTGCAGGCACACAAATGGTATTCTTTATCCTCAATGTGGTCTTGGCACTCGGAGTTGTAATGACGTTCAAACCATTTCTTGCTCAGACACCACACTAGAGATCATTGAGATTTTGATGGTATTCAAAATTACTTAACCTCTGGTGTATTTTACTTTAGATTGTATTAGTCTGATGCCAAATTAGATCAGAGATTTGTTTAAGAGATAAATAGTTACTAGAACACAACTTGTTATAATGTATTACCGTATCAATAATGCAAAAATAAAAGTAAAAATTGCGCTTAATGTTTTTACCTACAATTTATAATGTTTTTCCCTACAATTTATAACTTCTGTATTTTACATCATCTGTCCTATGGTCACAAGTTTTAGTACGATGTTACAGAAATCTTGTACGAATACTTTGTCCGTGATTTGCAATTCTATTGCTACTTACGTAAATTAGAATCGAATCTTGGTGATGGTCTTAGAAAACGACTTAGATTTAATAAATGATTACTAACATACAAAATATATATAATGATGTTTCGAGAATAATAATATAGCAGGAAACAACAAACTTGTAATACGTAACTCAATCTTCATGAAACAACAAATTAAATCGCAGCCGTTAATCTCTTATCAAACCGCAGACGTGTCGCTTCATTTCCATTGTTGTAGCTTACACGTCAACGCACAAGATAACGATCTCCTTCGCCACCATTCTTCACGTGTGTTTTTCTTCTTTACAACAACATGCACTTACAGACAAACAAAAAAAAACAAAAAAACTAATAAGACGCAGACTTTTATGGAGATTGTGTGTCATGCACATGGCATAATAATCTCTTGGTGGATTCTGCTTTCGTACCATAGTTGTCATCGTAATAATAATAAATAATATTTTTTTTATTTTATATTAGTTGTCATTGTATAAAAAAAAATTATTTTAAAATAAATTTTATTTTAGAATTTTAATACAAAATTTATTAATAAAATTATTTATTTTATTTTTATTGATTAAAATATAATTAAATATATAAATAATTATATTTTTGTTTTAAAAATATACAAAATTATATATTTTATAATGTATATGTATATGTTAGATATATAATATTAAACGAACTGAGTAAACGTCACTGATGACTACGACCAAAAAGTTGTAAGAAAAGAAACAGTAACTTCTTTACACCAACCACACAAGTAACGTAATCAAGATTGTAAGAAGAAAACATTTTTTTGCAAAACATTCTTTTAAAATAAAACGAAGAGACGACCGCCGTCGCCGGGAAGTGACGTCATCAATAAAGCTGCCGATGGGTGCCACAGACCCCGTAAAGGTTTCTCATTTTCCTACAAATTACTCTTCTTTTTTGGTGAATAATCTTTGTTAACGATCAGTTTACTTGTATTAAAGGCGGTGGAAGAGAGAGAAGAAGAAACAGAGAAGAAGAAGAAGCAGAAGAAGCAGAGAGGAGTAAAGGCTGATGACGAGGAAGGAGAAGAGTCAAAGGATAAAGATGAACTTAACCACCACAGATTTTTAGCGAGCTTGAACAGACTGAACCCAACGAACCCTCTTCGGATAATCGTTAACAATGGCGGCGGCGGTAGATTCACTACTCCGCCTCCTCCTCCTAATCCTGCGCAGCCGCTCCGATCTTCTTCAAGAGTTCCTCCGCCGGTGCAGATTCCTCCCGCTCGAACGCAAACGCCGGAAGAGCCTCAGCCTCCGCCGTCTCCATCTCCGTCAACACCGCCGCCGCCGCCGCTTCAACATCAGCCTCGTTCCCTCTTCACACAAACCCCTCAAGTAAATTTTGCATTTTTGTCGGAAAGTTTGCATTTTTCTCGATCTGTAAGATTCTTTCTATTATTAGCTTTGAGTATAAAGTTTCCAACTTTTTGTTTGGTTGGTTGCAGCAAACTTTGGCATCGTTGAATTCATCAAAGTACACAAACAAGTTCTTTCTGTTCCTCTTCATACTTCACAAGATCGTAGCTATTGGTTTTGTATGCTTCCTTGTCTTCAAAGGCGTCCAAGGTCTAATCGGTTCCAACGGCAGCGTCAAGAGAAAAGAACAGAGGATCCTCAGATTCTTACTTCCACAAGTCGAAGCTGCATCTTTGCTAAGCATCATACTCGCATTCTCCTGGCAAATGGCAATCCGTCTCTGGCCTGACTTCATGATCCACTTCATACTTTGGAGTACGTTTCTGATGTCTCTGTCCTCAGGAATCCTCTTACTCTGTTTCCAGATGCCTGCAACCGATGCTGTTGGGGTTGGCCTCATCGCCTTCTCTATAGGCAATGGTTTATATGCTTGCTGGGTCACTCGCAGGATCAAGTTCTGTTCCAAGATATTGGTTAAGTCTTTAGAACCCGTTTCAAAGTTCTCTGATCTTAACTTACCAACCTACTACATGCTAGCTGCTGGTTTCTTCTGGATGTCACTTTGGATCTTTGGTGTCATCGGTGCCTTGAACTTTTATTTCCCTCCTCTTGTGATTATTGGTTTAGTGTTGAGCTTGGCTTGGACTACGGAAGTGATGAGGAACGTTGTTAATCTAACTGTGAGTAGAGTCATTGCTCTGTTCTATCTTAGAGGGATGCAGTCTAGTACACGGTTTAGTTTCCAAAGAGCCTTGTCTCGTAACTTAGGTAGCGCGTGTTTGGGATCTCTCTTTGTTCCAACGATAGAAGCCCTGAGAATCGTGGCAAGAGGGTTGAACTTGCTCAAGGGTGAAGATGAGTTCATGTTTTGCTGTGCTAACTGCTGTCTTAAACTCATGACATTCATATTCGAGCATGGCAATGGATGGGCCTTTGTGCAGGTATTATTACTTATCAGTAAATGTTTTTCACTAGATGTTGTTTGAGTAAAAAATGTTTTGTGTGTGACAGATAGCAGCGTATGGGAAAGGATTTGTGAGAGCGTCACAAGACACATGGAAACTGTTTGAGGATGTAGATATGGTTGAGATAGTAGATGCAGACATAACAAGCTCTATATGTTTCCTCACAGGGATATGCAGTGGCTGCGTCTGTGTTATTGTAGCGGCGGCTTGGACACACACTGTTTACAAGCCTTTTACAGCCACNCAGATAGCAGCGTATGGGAAAGGATTTGTGAGAGCGTCACAAGACACATGGAAACTGTTTGAGGATGTAGATATGGTTGAGATAGTAGATGCAGACATAACAAGCTCTATATGTTTCCTCACAGGGATATGCAGTGGCTGCGTCTGTGTTATTGTAGCGGCGGCTTGGACACACACTGTTTACAAGCCTTTTACAGCCACCATCTCCTTACTTGCCTTCTTCATTGGATACCTCATGGTAAAATTGACATTCAGATTTATGTTTTATTCAATCAATATTCTTCTCATCATCATACTCTTTGGATGTTGTGTTGAAACAGACGAGGATCTCAATGGCATTGCCTCACGCATGCGTGAGTTGCTACTACGCATGCTATGCTGAGAATCCAGAAAGCAGATTCTTTGACAAAACTATAAAAGATAGACAAGGTTTGATCAAAAATGGTCGTGTTGTTGTTCACACACCTAGAGTCCGCCGTGCTCTAGCCTAGTCCGGCCCTGGCTCTGCTTAATCTCTTTTCCTTTTTCCCTTCATGCCTAATTCAAATGGCTAAGGTGTTTTAAAAAAATCAGAAACCAAAATTAGTTTTTCTTTTTTTTAAAAAGATGTATTTAAAATTTGAATATTAATTTAGTAAGAGAAAGTGGTAGTGTCAATATCAGTGAGGGTGGTGAAGAAAGAATGTGGTTCATGACCACAATCCAACTAAGCAAAAGTTGGTTGCGCCTTTTTTTTCCTTTCTTTGTTGTTGAAACCCTTCAATGACTTTCTGTACATATATTTATTTCTTCATTATTTGTTGGTTCCTGTCTGTAACAACATGGGTATATAAGTAGTTGATTATTTATTTGTTAATAATTAGGACATCATGCATATGCGTGGTTAGTAGTAGATCCGTTGATGTAAAACATATTGATGAATATTGTTCCTATGAATTATTTCGATCTATAGCTATTTTGCCAGCAAAGAAGCAGAGCCTTAAGTCGTCTACGAAGGGACCATAGCAATAACCATCAGTGCGATATAGTGCCGGCTATAGAATAGCATGACAAGGCTGAAAATGCTGATTGTACTAGAGATGGTGCATAAGGGATTTGACAAATGTGGTGTATAATTAATGAGGCTGTTGCAGGACATGAAACCAGGCTCTATTCCTCTGCTTTGAATCCTCTGCGTAATGCTGGTTTTCATTCCCAGATCAGATGTTTGCAGGAAAGCTTTGACATAGCTCTATTCCTTTCAGGTTTCTTGAGTTGAAAAGGAAACTATAGAATTCAAGATTTTTGCTATCTTGCAAACAGAAGATTTGAGAAACATTTGATATCAAGTACAACCAAAGGAAGACAATGTAGAAAAACACAAGAGTAATGTCTTTGACACTCAAAATCATATGAATGGAAAACATTGAGTAGTATTAGAGCTAGCTAGCCAGCCAACACACCCCAATATACTCATTCTCACTTGGAAGTTGTTGGTTTAGCATCTTCGGCTTGAGCTGTTTCTACAACTACTGCATCACTTGAACAACATCCACCTCCATGATGATGGTGACCATGACCATGGCTGTGTTGATGGTTTTGCTTATTACCCTTAAGATACTTCCTCATGTCATAGGCATCCTCTCCATCCGCGTAGTACTTCGCTTCTACATCATGAATCTTGTAGCCTAACGTCTCCGTGTACAGATTGAATGCTGCTCGGTTACTTCTCCTCACATGCAGTGATACATACTCTGCCTCATAAACCTGCAAAACAAAACAAGTTAAGCAGTTCAGACAGAACAACTATCAACCTCTGTCTCCATCAATACAATCCAAGAAACCCTTAATACATCCTAAAGAGCTCAAAATGAGAAACCTGTTCCATGGCAGCCTGAGCGGCGGTCATGAGCTTAGTGGCGAGACCGAGCTTCCGATGGGTACGAAGAACGGCGAGAGAAGTGATATGACCGTGGCACTCGTTACTCTCCTCATCCATCTTGGCGAGGACATAGCCGACGATGCGACCATTGTAGTCCTCTGCAACGTAGAGAAGCTGAGGCCAAGAGAGGATATGGTAGAGGTAGTACTTCATCTGGTAGTTCTCAGGAAGGCACATGAGATTGCAGGCTTGCATCGCTAGTAGATCGTCCACCGTCGCTCGCCTGATGCACACCATGGCTCTGCTGCTCTATTCTCTTCTCTCGCAATGAGGGGTTAGGGTTTCGGACTAATGGCTTTGGGATTTTTAATCTGGTGATGGATTGTAATAACGGAGAAATATGGGGTCCTTTATTGAAACTTTAGCTGATAGTTTCGAGGAGCATTTTGATAATATAGTTAAACTTCTTATTCTTAGAACACGAGTCCGGTTGGGCCTTGATTAATGAAGTGGGAAGAATATTAGACCATGATTAACCCTAAGAACCCCAATTGGGGTTCTTAGGTTTTTTTTTTTTTTTCTTTTCTGTTTTTAAAAAAAAAAAAAAATAAAAAAAAAAATTAATCAATCGTAGGTCGCCACGTGTCCGTGGGACCCGTGAACAGTGCAAGAAACTCTTAAGAACCGGTTCTTATTTAAGAGTTTTAAGAACCGGTTCTTACACTATTCATGAGACCCATCCCCCTAAGAACCCCTCTAAGAACCCCCTTTAATCATGCTCTTAGATCATGATTAAATGGGTTTTTTAGAGTCTTTTGTACTCTTCATGAGCCTCACTGACATGTGCAATCCGTGATAATGCAAGAGATGGTTTCAAAAACTTTTAAATTAGAATCGTCTCTTGCATTGTTTGCAGGCCCCACTAACATGTGTCGGTCTGTGATTGTTTTTTTTTTTTTTAAAGTATCTGACCAAAAAAAAGGAATAAAAAAATTTTAAAATCCATTAAAGAGTTGAAGAATAATCATGATCTTATTAGTACTGTGTCATTCTAATTTTTAAATTTTATTTTAATATAAGTGATGTTTTCTATTTTTAATACAAATATTAAATAAATTTACCAATTTTTATATTTATTTTGAATTTATTAATTAATAAAATCAAACAAAAATTGTATTGAATAGGTAAAATGTTAAATTTTCTTAATTCAAAAACCTTAAAAACACTTACATGAAACAAAAGGAAGGGAATACTTTTCTACCACAAAGCAGTAACTGCCATTGTACATGTGTAAATCATTGTAGAATTCTACATGTATTAGTTTAATATTTAATATTATATGTGATTAAACTCTCAAAAAGTTATATCTTTGTGATTTGGAGAGACAAGCCGAAAGTTAATCAGGAGAAAAGGAGATGAGGTTGGACTAGAATGGGAGATGAGATACATTGGATTCTTCTCTTGTAACATTGGTTTTAAGTAATCGGATACTTGCTAAAGAGGAAACATTAAGCACCTCACTCCCATATTTCTCTAATGGCTTGGCAGAGAACATTTGGCTTTTGTTTTCAGGTGCTAAACTAGACTGATCCTTTGTGCAGCTGCTTTGGTGGTGCTAGTTGTCACTGAACCACTTGATGGGCTCTCTCTGTTTCCCTCATTCCTTCTTCTATCCTGTGCTTCTCCCGGCAACCTTTGAGAACACACAAGTAAGAATTGTTTTAGTGCTAAGAATAGGACAAATGCTTTATCAGCTAAAATGGGTTCCCTATTTTGCAACCAAAAAAAAAAAAAAAAAAAGATTTAAAGAACAGTACCCTAATTGCAAAGCTGTGTCTGAATTGGTTTTCTGGAGACTGCAGTTAATGTCGTCCAAGCAAGAGTTGTTTGGGAGTGAGCTCTTGGGATCTACAGCAAAGTATGTGAGGTAGGGTGGAACATAGTTTCGGTTGATGGACGGGAGAAAACTTCTGAGTTCTTGAACCTATTTCAATAGATGACGATTAGTACAAGTCGAACAAAGAACTTCGTGATGTATAGGAGACGATTCAACAAAAAAAACTTTAAAAATGGTTACATTCACCTGTCTACGTAAGGTCTCATTTTCCAGCTCTGCTCGCTGTTCCTGCAAAGTAAATATAATTCTGGATGATCATTTTTTGCGCTATCTCTCTATGTTACAACATAAACTTCTAGTTACAACATGAACTGCACACTACCTAGTTACAACATGAACTTCTCAAACGAATACTAAGAGCTAGTTCACATGAGTTTTAACACGTATCATCAGAATCATTGTGATATAAAGCTTACATGATCATATAACTCAAGAATTACCTTGAGCCGTGATTCTTCAAGTTGTTTAGTCAACAATAGTTCCTGAAATATTCACACAACCTTTTATCCGTAAAAATGCAAATATATATGTTAAAGCAATTTCTCTAGTTTTTTTACCTTTCGCTCTCTGACAGATATCAGTGAGACATTGAGTTGTTGCTCAAGGTGTTGCAGCTCTTTCAATCTCAGAGCATTCAAGCCCTCACCTTGCAGTTGTCTGAAAAACACACACAAATAAAGATAAACTATATAAACACACAAAAAGTGGTATGTGATTTAGTAAGAGTAAAGTAACATGCAATGGGGATTATAATAAGAGTTCCATACAAATGTTTCTCTTGAAGCTTTGAAATCTCATCCTTTAAAAGGTCTACTTCTGTACACTCCTCCTCCTGGTTCTAAACAGCATATCATCATGGTTTAGATGCATCAATACAAAAACACATGAACCTAGAAACAAAAACACCTTAAAAATATATGACACACAAGAATCTCTAACCTCTGTTTTATAATTAATCAGAGGAGAATCTGAAGAACGTTGGTAGTTGTCGTATCTCAAAAGCGTTTTCTTCATGCTGAAATCAAACGAGAAATTAATTAAATTTATAGGAATTACGAGATGTGAGAAGATCTCTTCAGCTCAGTCAGAAGATCTCTTCATGAATTCGAACAAAACATGCAAGAATCAGTTCCACCACTGAGAGCAACACTATCTAAAGCCTCCGGGGAAATACTAGACATGCAAATACATTAAAAATAAAAAATAAAAAGATAAGAATAATGAAGAAATGATGATTACCACCTAGAACTTGAGAACTCGAAGAGCTTGCCAGACTTGGAGAAGACAATGACGGCAACCTCAGAGTCGCAAAGAACAGAGAGCTCATGAGCCTTCTTGAGCAAACCAGCACGCCTCTTGGAGAAAGTAACTTGCCTGCTATTCGCATTCTCGATCCTCTTTATCTCTATTTTTCCACGACCCATTTTCTTCTTCTTCTTATCTTTTCCCCTGAATGTGAATATGACGAGAGGAAAGCCAAGGTATAAATCTCTCTTCAATTCCTTTTTGGGGTCATAGCTAGTCTATAAAGGGAAGACAAAGATTGCTAAATTTAGATGGAATATTTTCTGTTTCTAGAAAAGAAAAAAGAAAAAGAAACTTAAAGTGTTTGGTGTGTTGCATGGGCACTGTTTTGCGTTCTCTCTCTCTCTCTCTCTCTCTTTGTTTATTTAATTGCGTGGA
>MU106841.1:0-77945 GCA_012274485.2 Sinapis alba | reverse complement strand
GGGAGAGGGGGAGAGAGAGAGAGAGAGAGAGAGAGAGAGAGAGAGAGAGAGAGAGAGAGAGAGAGAGAGAGAAGGATTTAGGGTTACGTAATTCTGTGTAATTTTTAAGTTAAGTTAGAGTTATTTTTGTGTTTGCATTTTTGACTTGGTCAGCTGCAGTCGGATCCATGGTGAAGACTCAGCTAGCTTTAAAAAAAAATCAGCTGAGTTTTTAGAACTATGTCAGGTGATTCATCTGAATGTACCGATTAAATACACTAAACGAACATCAATATGCATTTTCACCTAGATGGATCAACTGACTGAACAAACGAACATCACCTTGGTATTTTCATCTAAATCACTGGTTTTGAAAGGATCATCTTCTTGGCATCACACATCTTTTCAGATACAAAATAGAGCTCAGCTTAATGATTTAGATGCTAGAACAAGGATGAAGGTATGCACAAACCAATATTCATCATCCTCAATTCAAGTCTCGTCCTAAGCCTCTAGTTTATAAATTGGTGATAATACTCAAATCAGCGTCGATATCGCTCCACATGTTGTGGATCTCGCCCAATGGCGGAGCTAGACGAAGCTTTTATGAGGATCAGTTTCATAATTGACATACATTATCAGTGTCAATAAGTTGAATTTTACACTGTTTTCAGTTATCTTACTAAAATATAAGCAAAACAAAATTTTAACATCAAATCCACCTGAGTCAAGTGAACCATGTACTATAGAGCTAGCTCCACCACTGATCTCGCCACCATGATGTATATGATGCAAAACCTAATGAAAAGCAAAAAAAAAAAATCATCAAATAAAGCAACTAATACAATTGGATGCTCTAGCCACTGCATGAACTCAAACCCCCTCCCATGATGATCGAAACCCTGAAACCGCATTGAAAGTTTTGATCAGAATGAACGTCAGCCCGGCAGGTCACATAACTGCAGCAAATCAGATCGATCAAGCGACTACCCATGAAATCAATTCCCTTCAGAACTCGATACATGATATATTTTCAAATTTCATCGAGCAACAAGTTCGACTCCTGAGATAGAACATGTTCTCGCTGCGACACAGAAGTATCCCTTTACGACAAAAATCACCAAGATCCAAGTTCGACACTCGGAAAAACTCAAGATTTCATCTTTATCAAACAAAATTGATCATAGCGATCACATGACCGCATTCAACATAGCCATGAGACAAACACACTTTTCTGCTAAGGAGAAAGATGTGTGATACTAGCTATTGTTCATGGAGAACCTTGGTGGACCGCTTGACATGGTTCTTGAGAATCAAGGAGAACTACATCGATAATTTTTACAAACTATCCCCATAATTTCTCAAACATTATGTGATGTTTCTTAGATAGTGAGCTTCAGAAGTGGACCTATGGAAGATGTCGTGAGGCGCTAAGAAAAGGGCTTAGAGGCTTCATGGAAAGATTCAAGGACTGTACTCTTGATACACTTGTCTTCAGAGCAGATTTATACACCAATACCAACATCTCACTGGAATATGCCCCCCATCACGCCCATTGCTTGATCACCATAGATGAAGACAAGAACGCTTTTATCGCTAACATAACGCGATGAAAATCCTGGTAGCTGCAAAAGCGGCCAACACATATCATGAGTCTCGTCAACAGTCAAACCACGGCAAAAAAAAAGAAGATGTTGAACGTCTATGCTGTCAGTGAAATAGAACCCAATAGATAAACTACAACAGCCCCAAACAGACCCTGGAACATTTGGGCAAGGCAAGCCTACGGATCAGCCTCTCTATATTATGACGAGAATGAAACTTGTAACTACCACAAGCAAAAGAGAAACAATACAACATATGCAAAAAATTGTCAATGCCCTCATGCTGACATTCAATAAGAAAGAAGTGACACCTGACTCTCCATGATAGAAAACGGGAAGGAATAAGAAAGAGTGTAACAAAAATATACATCAATCTCGACATAAGTCTAAGGATTGTTTCCAGGTTGATTGACCAACAAATCAAGATGGTGTAGCACTACCGCAACAACGTAATGATCCCGATACTGGTGAGGAGATACCACAAGTGGCACACCGTATCAACATGATTGTGGCTGGATTGTCTAATTCTTCAGATGATAAACCATAGTGCATCGATATATGTAACACACTTAAAAGGAAACATTCAAAATTTGCAATACCGCAGCATCTTCTACCGACTTACCAACTAATCTCGTAAAGGTAAAGACCCCTTAACTAGGCATCAACAACTATCATCACAAGATCGGAACAAAGCCGCAAGTCGGTTATCTAAGTGATTCAAAGCGTCAAGATCTGCGAGAGAAGCTTAGTTGCTCAAAACATGAAGATCTAAGGGGAATATTCAAACGTCTTAAATATAGTGGAGAAGAACGCCCCCACATTTTTGCAGGAAAATGTAATAATAGGAGGATACTCGCGGTGCAAGACTCTGTGAGATCAGTCAAGAGTACCAACCGAGAGAAGTAAGAGAACAAAATTGGCACCCTATACTAATAGGCAACATACAAGTTACTTTCTCCAAATTTGACACCACCAAACTTGACATACCACACAACGATCCACTAGTCACTGAAATCCAAATCGGAAAATGTGAGGTGACTCGCATATTAAATGACACCAACAACTCATTTCTTCAAAGAAACACTTCACAAGATGAAGTCAATTCAAAAGATATCATGCCGTCATCGTGGTTCTTAATTGGCTTTAGTGGGACATCGATTGAGCTTATAGAATAATCAGGTTAAACCTATTCATGGGAGAAGTGAATAAACTGGTCAAATTCTCTGTCACCGACACACCTGCATCATACAATGAGACCTCGGGAACACCTTGGCTTTATTCAATGAAAGCTGTCCCATCAACATTTCACAAATGTGTCAAATTTCCAGTAAAGGATATGATGATATTTACATTGAAAAGAGACAAGCATGCTCCTAGAAAATTTGATGATCACAAAACTCAATCTTTAAAAAGCAGTCTTTATCTTTAAAACAGAGAGGAGAAAATACTATCTAAGTCGTCATTGACGAGTCTCATCCAAAACAAAGTGTTGGAATTGATGCATGTCTCACAACAACATGAAAGGACAAATCATCAAATTCCTCAAAAGCAATGTTGCAACCTTTGTCTAGTCAACAAATGACATGAATGGAATCAATCCTTTAATTAGAATGCACGAGTTAAATATCAACCCAACTTTTAATCCAGTAAAGAAAAAGTGACGCAAACTCGGCCTTGAGAGAGCAAAAGCAGTCAATGAGAAAGTCGACATGTTACTAGTGATTGGATCGATCAGGGAAGTTAAATACCCTATTGGCTTGAGGACTCATTTGTCATCAAAAATAAAAATGAAAAATGAAGGATATGAATCAACTTCACATACATCAACAAAGCACGCCTAAAAGACAACTTTCTTCTCCTACATATTGATCGTTTTGTGGAATCAACCGCATGTAATCAAATACTAACATTTATGGATGCATTTTCATATTATAACTAGATAATGAAGCACCCCAATGACAGGTATAAACATAATTTATCATCGATCGCAGGACTTACTGCTCCAGTGATGCCCTTCGGGCTTAAAAACGCTGAAGCAACATACCAACACATAGTCAACAAGATGTTTGCGGAAAAACTCGGCATAACAAAAGAAGTTTACATCTACAATATTCTAGTCAAGTGACTCATTGCGGAGGACTACATTACTTATTCGAACGAATGCTTCAATATCTTGAACAAGTAAGTTATGAAAAGCTTAATCATGCCAAGTGCACTTCGGAATAACATCTGGCGAGTTCATGGGCTACATTGTGACTCCAAGGGAAAATGAGGATAATCTAAAAAAAATCTCAGCAATACTTGACCTCTCAAGCCTGAAGAATAGCCAATATGGACAAAGATTGTTTGGGCCCAATATGGAAGCCGAAACTCGCAGAATCAAAATTTATAAGAAAATGTATAATTTTTTCGGGCATCCAGATTCTCTGCAATAACCACACAAATATGAAAACAAGAAAGATAGTAAAGAAGATGAAATTCTACAATAGTTTTTTATTGGTTGCGACAAGAACAGTTTGAGACAAGTTACACGAGAGATCATACAAATTATCAATGAAGAACCAATAGAATGAAGCGGAAAAACGTATAAGTCTAAGTTCGCTAGTCTAACCACCTGTGCCCTAAGTTCTGTAAATCTAACATGAATGTTGAAGTACTTTCGTTTCTGGATCCTTTGATCGGATGCTCAAGGTATTATTTATATACTCTACCAAGGTTGGCTGTATTGCCATTTTCCGTAGATTCACATTTGCCTTCTTTTTATGTTTTCTTTTTTGTCAAGATTCAAGTTTATCTTTTTCATAAATCTTCCATCATCTTGTTTTCTTCCTTAGTGCACTCTAAGTAAAGTAAATTATCATTGGAATTGACATTCTTTATGTGTTACTTCAAAAACATGACATTTGGTGTTATAGGTCGTTTCAAACTGTTTTATGAATTACATGATTTATGACTTTTCTCGAAAAATTATTGTTTCACTCCGAATTACGGTTTTTGGTGCCACAAAGTTGCAAGATGATAAAAAATCATTTTATTTCGTCGAAAACATAATCGGTGTTTAAGTTAACTATTTCTGACTCAACGTTTCGCTTGATTTTATGAAAATAAAGGACTTCTCACTTTTTCTGCAAAATCTCAAGTGCAACTCAGTTTGCGACGAAACGAAGGATGTTGTGGGCGAGATTTGAGTGAGAACATTAAAAATGGACAAGTGGGCGACTGAGGAAGCTTTGGAGATGATGGGTAGTGAAGAGGAGTTACATGTGATGCTGAATGAGAAAGGAGGCAATGGGCGTTGCTTTGAGAGTCAACAGGAGATGCTGAGGAGAGAGAGAGAGGGAAATTCTGAGAGAGAGGAGTGTAATGAGCGATGCTGAATAGGAGAGAGATATGCCAACAGCGATTCTGAGGAGAGAGAGAGAGAGGTCAACTGGCGATGTTGAGGAGAGAGAAGGAGAGAGATGGCAATGCTGAGAGAGGAGAGGTGTGTGGTTGATGCTGATAGAGGAGAGATGTGTGGGCGGTGCTGACTAGGAGAGAGGAGTGAGATAGGGTGATTCTGGCTGAGGAGTAAGGAGAGAGAGAGTGGGAAATGCTCACTCTCAGCTCTCGTTTTGTCTCTTCCGTCCTTCATTGATGAGTTTGTATATTCTAACTTAGTTCTCCAAAACTGTCGTGATTAGTTTTTTTGGAAGATTTTTTTGTAAAAAAAATTTGAAGTTAGTTTTACAAAAATTTGTTTCGTAAAACTGTTTTAATTAACTTTATAAAATATTTTCTGTAAAAAAATTCAAAGTTAATTTTATAGAAGTTTCTTTCGCAAAACTCTTTTGTTTTGTAAGAACCTTTCAAAAGATATTTTTTTCTAGATAACTCTTTTTGGATATAAATTACTTTATTTATTTTCTAGAAAGTGATTTATAAAGTTTATTCTACCGATTCTAAGTTAGCACATCATATGAGAGATTGTTCTCTCAACATTTCCGACTCTTTAAAATTTCATGAGCTCCTTTGTTGATTTATCACAATCTTGGTTGTGGATCTCAAGATGATGGATTTTGACCCCAACACCGAATGAGCTAAACATGCGTCAGTCTATCCTAAGGCCATGCGGCCTTCCATGCAGCCTTGCATGCAGCAAAGCATCTCTAGTAAGATTGTGAAATGGTCAATACTATAACATCTTAGGAAACTTTGGAGGTGACATCATGCTCTTTAAGCTATAAGGAACATGCTACTAAGGTTTAATTCATATCATCCGAAAAGCACAAAATATTTTCCAACTTCAAGAATGAACTCAGAAAATAAAATGCAAATTGTCTGAGATAATTAATCTAAGAGAAGATCCTCCAGGATAGAGCAGGACACTAACCTCTTTCCTTCGGTTTTCGGCTTCCGGCCTGTAGGTCATACATTTACCCTGCCTCCGGACTAAAACTAAATATTTGTAGATAAAAGAAGATCTTGTCATATGTGAGGTTATGACCAACTCTAACATAAATATCGTCCAAAACGACATATATGGAACTCTAAAACCCTAAAAGAGTGGATTTGACATTCAATACTTCGACAAAAGGGAAGACAACTAAAACTAAGGTTTATAAATCAATATGTTATACTCCTACTCTTATGATCAATAAAACACTATTTTGCTCTCTTTGTTTTTTTTGTTTCTTTTTGCTTCTTGTTACTGTAGTATCATAAAATCCCTACGTTATTTTACCCTAACAGTTTTGGTTAATATTTAAGAAACACTAAATCTTAGAATCTTAAGTTTGTGTACATTCATCACAATTATATACTTCAAAATTGGTTAATATTTAATAAACACAATCAAAATTCTTTTTTTGATTTTTATTTTGAATTCTATCTACTTATAAAATTTGAAAACCAAATAAAAATAGTTTGCTTATGTATTTTTTTACAAATAATTTTCTTTAAAATTTATTTCATTATTTAATCATTCATTTATGTTTTTACAGTGTTAGAGGCTGTTGTGGCTAGATACCCCCAATCAATCAACCAAGACGAGAGAAATGGTCACCAAAATAAGAATTATATAACCAAAATCATAGATTACTTTTGAGATAGATATTTTCTAATTTCGCTGGTTGGGGTCAATTGCTCCTATTCTTAAAAGGTAAGGTTGTTTTAGATAAACAGAGACTTAGACTACCTACAATGGACATGCTAAATTTGTTTTCAACTGTTTAATGTTTCCAATGAAGCTGTTGAGAAAATAAAAACCATTACGTGGATTGTTGCTAGTTAAATTTTTCAACTAGTTGAAAGATAAGAGATAAGATCCACAATACATGTGTGTAGGTTAGTTATTGGCTGCTGAAATGATTGAGAATTTTTTTCACCCTAACCACTTCATTTCAATTATTTTATAGTAAATTAATTTATTAATTTAATTATTTACATCAAAATTCATAATTTTTTGTACTTTATAAATATAAATTTATTTTCATTTGATTTGTAAGTATATTTTATACAATTATTTAAATTTTTCAATAAACTTTTTTATATTTTTAAAACATTATTTTCATAAAAGAAATTCCAAAATATTAATATTATTTATTTAATTTAATTTTTTTTAAATAGATTTTTGTTTATATTTTTAGTTATTAATATGTAATCACAACTAAACACATAAAAATATATAATAAAATAAAAGAATATAATGTTGATTTCTTTAAAAACAAATTATGTATGATATAAAAATAAATTATGTGTTAAATGATTAGGTGGAAACAGAGCTGGTCCTACAATTATGTGGGCTAGAAGCAAAAAAATTTTTGGTGGCCTACAAACTAGTTAGATGAAAACTTTTACTAAAGTCAAAAATGGAATACTTGAACTCGCAACCTTTTAGCCATACTATTACATACTTACCAAAATGACCTACTGAAAATAAAATGAAAACGTGGCTGAAATTTTGAATATTCTACTTGCGGCCGCAAGCACATGCTTGTACTGCATCATCTCAAATGCCGGTATTGGGTGAAAAAAATAATATGGATGAAAGAGAATATGATGTAAAGTATTAAAAGGTAAAAAGTAGGGTGTCAAAAAAAACCTTTGTTATGCCCACATCATCAACTTGATTGTGTGAGATGGTTTGCTAGAGGTGGATGTAAGTGTCTGTGCAATTATGAATGACATACAATATATCAGGGCTTCTTCCAAAAGAGTTGAATCATTTGATCAGAAGGTTAAGTCAGCAAGGATGACAAGAGGTAGCTTGTCTTTGGACTACAAGACACAATGAAATTCAACCTATCTTATGTTATCAAGAGCTTTGAATTTTAGGGCAGCGTTTGATAGAATGGAAGTTGAGGACAAGCTTTACAATGATCAATTTCAAGAGACTGTGGAAGGTAAGAAGAGAGTTGAACCACCAACTTCAGAGGATTAGGATAAAGTGAAGAGTTTGGTTAAGTTCCTGGTAATATACTATAACTCGTGTAGTTGTCTCTACTTCTAACTCACCTAGTTCCTATAAGTGTTATAAGTGTTACAATGAGATGTTACCATAGAAAGGAATTTGATTACATTGAGTACTAGTACGGATGAGAAGCTTAGGACAAAGGTTATGGTTATTAGAGTAATTTTTAATAAGTATTGGGGTGGTTTAAAAAACATTAATAGGCTGTTGATTGTTGCAAGTGTCTTTGACCCGAGGAACAAGATGAAGTCTGCTGATCTTTGCTTTGAAAAAAATATGGGAAAGGTAGTCCACAAAGTAAGGTGTTCAATGACTCAGTCACTAATGTCATGGAAAGACTTTTCGATGAGTATAACGCCTTTGGAGAATCAAATACTGCTCCAATATTTTGTTCATCACCTCAGTCTCAAAGTCACAGTGGTCAAGTGTCACAAGATGGGGTAGCGAGTGATTCGTTTGAAAATGACTATGGATATGAAAGAATGTAATTTGTGTACAAGGAAATGGTGAATCAGTTGAGATTTCAGGACGCAAGCACTGAGATAGAGCAATACTTGAAGGAGAAAGTAAAAAATCCTAAACCCAATCCTCTATGAATTATGTTTGATGTTTAGCTTGGTGGAGGATCAACAATTCAAAGTATCTGATCTTAGCTGCCATAGCTAAGGATGTTTTAGCTATGTAAGTCTCTTCTACTGCATTAGAGTTTGCCTTTAGTATTAGTAATCGAATCCATGATCCATCTAGAAGTTGCTTGACTCACTACATGATTGAAGTCCTCATGTGTATAGAACAATGGCTTAAGTGTGAGATTCATATCAATGAAAAAGTGTGATGTCAAATCAGCAACTGATTGCTGAAATTGAATTACAAGATGAACTTTAAAAAGATATAAATGTATGTTCTTACACGGTATTACATTTTAGAACTCCAGTTTAACTTTTAATCTTCTTTTTTTTTTTTGTAGAGTTTGAGCCTCAGCTATACTTTCAAACTTAAGAGTTTTACGCTGAGAATATGTCATGTGAATCATGTTCTAAACAAGGTACATGTTCTTTTTTAGGCCTGGGCATTTGGGTCTTCGGGTCGGTTTCGGGTTGGATCTTGTCGGGTTTGCGTCATTCAGGTCGGGTTTGCGTCCTTCGGGTCTTAGATATTTAGACCCAATAGGGAAATTAGAATTTATCGGTTTGGGTCATGTCGGGTTCAGATCGGTTCATGTCTTAGATAGTAAGACCCAATAGGGTAATTATAATTTTTTGGTTTGAGTTCGGTTTGGTTTCGGATCGGGTTCGGTTCGTATCCTGTCCAAAAAATACCCAAAAACACAAAAAACCTGAAAATATTTAAATACTCAAAAAATATCTAAAATCTTACCCAAAATCTAACTCGAAGACATTAAAACACCCAAAATTTTATCTAATTATCTGAATTATATTTTTAAAAATCTAAAATTTTACCCGAAACCCAAAACTATATCCGAATACCCCAAATCCAAAACTTAAAAAAATACTCATAATACCAAAATATACTGAAATACCCATATATACCTAATATATACTAAAAGTTTCAAGTATTTCAGATACTCCATCAGATCTTGGGTACGGGTCGGGTCGGATCCAAGACCCATGTCCTCTACAGTGAGACCCAATGGATAAAATGACATTACCCGTATCTGACCGGTTTGGATTTTTTCCGGTAGGTTCCGGTTCGGATTTTTGGGTCTGAGTAAAATGCCCAGACCTATTCTTTTTATTTCTTAGGCTGAGAGTCTGAGTTTGTTCATGAAAATCATGTTTTCATTGTTTCTTGACGAGTCCAAATCTTAATCATTTACTTTGTTTTGCAGGTTATCTTTGACTTGGAATTGGATGCTTGGAATTAGAAAGAAGAACATGTAAAACTATATCAATTTATGATGTTTCAGTTTGTTTCATGCTAGACTATTTCGATTTAATAATCTCTTTTTCTTTTGCTTTAGGATGTTGTTGTGTGATGTTTTAAGCATTTTTGAATTTTTGTTTTTTTGTTATATTTTTGTTTTTTGAGTTTTTTTCATATTTTTTAGTTTTCCTGGGTTAAAATCAAAACCAGAACAAAATTTTTGGGTCTTTATCCGAACCGGTGTTAATTCGGTTATGACTCGGATTTTTTTTTAAAAAGAAAACTGAACTGGATCTAAATAACTAGATCTGATCTGTATTTTAATCGGTTCCTAATTGGGTTATATTCGTTGTAATCTAAATAATCCAAAAACCGAATAATCCAATCCAATCCGATCAGAGGATTTGAATGCCCCAGACTAGTTGATCTTACACCCACAATTGGGAGACGAGTCACCAAAAAAAAAAATATGTCAGCTATCTCACAAATATTTAAACCTTTACATTATACAAAACTAAACTAAACTAAACTAGATTTTGTTTTGTTGCTAGTAAGGAGTTGAACTAAACTCGACTCGCAAGCTTGCTGCTATTGTTCCTCCTTGTGGGAGATGGGCTACGCCCCAACAAGGCCCATCAGAAAAAAGAGCCCGGCCCAGTTCAACGAGATACAGCCGGGTGGCCAATCATCAAGAAATGGCTCGGCGACTCGGCTCCGGACTACTTTTTACCCGAAGAAGCGTGAGAAGGCTCGGCGCGAGAAAGCGACTCTCGACTTCTTTAACTCGGCCCAAAAAAGGTATGGCCCATTAGGTTTACCGACTTAGGGCAAAAGGGATGGAGGCAACTATAAAAGGAGCATCAATGTCTAAGGAGAAGGGACAAAGAAAAATGGCAAGACCTAGGCTAGAGAACTTAAAGATCTTGTTGTAATATCATTCCGAGATAACGACTTTTGTAAGAGTATATTCGTATCCACCTTTGTAACCGAGATAAAGGAATAAACCCACTTTCTTCCGAGATAACCCACTGACGAGTTCTGACTATCCATTAAATCACTTAGACAGAACTCGGATCAAACAATTGGCGCCCACCGTGGGGCTGATAGAAAAGTACCCCATAATGAGTCATTCAAGTTCCCCTTCCGGCGACGAACCGGAACCAACACCACCTCCCGTGCTTCTAGCCCCGACAGAGTTCATGGACACTGTCATGGCACGCCTCGCGCAGCAGGAAGAAGTCCAAAAGGCGACGAACATACAACTCGCTGCACTCGTCGCCGCTCTTGGCGCTACTACTGGAGCCACAAGCAACCCAACCCCTGCTTGTCAACATTTATTCCAGACAAACCCTACCACCGGCATCGAAGAACCGATCTTAGATCTCCCAGATCTACCGTTCAACAGTGCGACACATGAGCAAACCGGACTGGCTCCGATGATACCTCAAGAACAAGGCGGAGCGGACGCTATGACGGTCCGCGAGATCGCCGCTCTCAAGCTCTCCCTCCAGGAGATTGCCTCTCAGATCCACCATTTCACCAGCTTGGCCCCCCAAATAGACCGAGTCCTCGCCGCCACTTCACGAACGCCATTCTCGCGACAAATAAGCAAAATAAAGCTGTGTTCAACGGAAAAACTCCGCCTCCCATCCTACTATGGCGGCTCCAATCCAACGGACCATATGACGGCGTTTAATATCGAGTTAGGAAGAGCAAACTTCACTGTCGAAGAAAAAGAAGTAGGCTATTGTCAGCTATTCGTCGAAAGCCTAGCAGGACCGGCCCTCACCTGGTTCTCGCGACTCCCTGAGAACTCAGTCCATAGCTTTCACGACTTATCGGCGGCCTTTTTAAAACATTACATCATGTTCACGCGCCAAGGCGCATCGACTTCCGACTTATGGCAGATGTCTCAAGTGTCGAACCAAAGCCTCCGCGACTACATGGAGAAATTCAAGGCTGTTGTCTCGACAGTCAACATCCCGGACAATATCGCTGTCGGAGCCCTAATGAATATGTTGTGGGTCCACTCCAAGCTTGAGAGTGATATACATCCAGCAAGCAAAGCACCATCTCAATCCACTTCAATCCATCTCTTGATTAGGCTGAGAGTGATACACATCCAGCAGCCTAATTCCATCATATCTATCTCTTTTACATGCTTATTTACCTTGTTTTAATCATAGCATAAACCGCATCTAATTCATTTTGCATTTGTTTCAGGTTTAGAACTTGCATCCCATTCATATTGCCCACCCGATCAATCCATTTGGTCAATCCATCAAGCTTCCACCATCCATCCTGTCTTCCACGATTCCCAGTCTGTATCATTTGGTATCAGAGCTCAAGCTCCTGACTCAGGTGATATCTATCCATTCATCATTCATCATTTGCATTTGTTTTCATTTTATAAATCGAAAATCCCATAAAAACTGTTTTCTTGCATTTATGTCTTTTGTGTTCTTAAGAAAAAGGAAAAAAAAGAAAGAGAAGAAGTTTCTTGCATTTGATCCACGAAATTCATTTGAATCATTAGCCTAGATGTTTGCATTTATTCCCCCAGGCTCCCTTTGCCATATTTAGATTTGCATACCATAAGTCAAAAAAAAAAAATCTGCATTCCATATTTGTTTCTTGTTTGAATCTTGCATTAAAAAAAATAAAAATAAAAAGCATAGCATTTTATTATTTTCGTGCATACCATATTGTTTTCATAAGTCTGTTATTTGCATTTAGAAAAGAAAAGAAAAGAAAATAAAAATATCATTTAGCATAGTTTATATCATTTGCATATTGTTAGTTTAATTGTTTGCATCATAAGAAAATTCAAAAAAAAAAAAATCAGTAGTATTTTGCATTCCCATATTTCTTTCCAGTAGTGATTATTATCATATCATATAGTTTCATTTCGAGATTGCATCCAGAAAACCAAAAGAAAAATCATTTTGCATACCTTATTTCATTTCGGTTCACATTTGCATAATTCTCGGTTTAAGTTTAATTTGGTTTGTTTTGCTTCATTGTTATTTTGCTAAACCAGAACTTCTCCATATTTCACTTGATCTTTGAGAGTATTTTCAGGAAGCAATGGGAGGAGAAGCACACGGCCAAACCATAGAGGCCACACTGAGCCAACAGTTTGTAGCTTTACAAAAGCTCAAAAATCAGATTGCTCGGTTGGAGAAAAGGAACAAGGCACAAGGCCAACAACCAACAAGGAGATATGATAGATTTGGAGATGCACCAGAGGCTGTATATGTCGAGCCCAAACCACCAGATCCTTCAAGGATCAATAAAACTCCAGCTTCTAAAACCCACAACCATCATGTTATTAATTCTCGGTTTGATTATAACTCTTTTGCTGATAAAGTTAAACTCTTTAAATTTTCAGGAAAAAGAGGTTACCTAAGATGGGAGAGAAATCTTGATGAGTGGTTTTACTACAACAACATCCAGAAAAAGAAGAGGTTGTCTTATGCCATTGATCACTTAAAAGATGATGCTTTTAAATGGTGGGTACAAGAAGAAGATGATAGGCGGTTTTACAAGGAACCAGCTATCAAAACGTGGAGAGCCCTTAAAGAAGTCATGAGGTCTGAGTTTGCACCAGACTTTACAAGTTCTGAAATCCAGAAACTATACCCAAGGAGGTATCCAACTCATGGTTCTAAAAAAGCAAGAGAAGCTGCTCCACAAGAAGGTCCAAGAAGCTTGTCTCAACAAGACAACTTTCAGCCAAACCAGGGGCACACCATTGTCCATTCGTTAGACCAGAAGCATGACATCCCAAAGGCCATAGAGATGAGTAAAAGTGCCGGCCAAAACACTTTGATCAGGATCAAAGAAAAACCAGTGCAAGATACTATGCAAGTAAAGGCTAAGGTAAGTCCTACACCTGACAATTTGGGTTATAAATCACCAACCACTTGTATGATGCACTTGTCTCTGTCCAAAAGTGTTATTACAGGTCTTGAAGAGTCAAAATCCAATAAGGAAGAAACATCAGAAGTAACTCTTGTGATGGGCCAGAATAAGACTCAAGGCACAATGCAGCTCATATCGCCTAAAGAGGCCATGTCCAGCCCCTACATGCTGTCCAATCCGACCAGCACTGGCCAAGGTAAGTCTTCTTACCCTGATAATGAGCACACTTGTTATAGATGTCAAGAGAAAGGACACTATGCTGTGATTTGTCCTACTAAGAAGGTATTGAAAGAAACATCACTAGAAACTAAAACTGATTTACCTATTATGAGTGCCAGTTTTATTCTATCTAATTTATTGGTTCAAAATTCTTGTATAATGCACTTGTCTTTGTCAAGAGGTGTTGTAACAGGAATTAAGGAATATAAATTCTTTGGAGAAGAACCATCATCAGTAACCCACGTGATGTACCATGAGAAAGCTCAAGATGCAATGCCATCCATGTTGCTTAAAGAAGCAAAACCAGTGACAACAATACCTTCCCAAGGTAAGTATCTAAAACCATTCTTGGTTGAAGATCTAAACGTGTATGTTCTTGGTATAGGAAGGCCACAGGAGAGCTATACACCTACTGAAGTTCCAAGGGCCGAACCAGAACATGATCTCACTCAAAATCTACACCACAAGTGGAAACCGAAATCTGAACAAAAGATTGTTCAAGTGCTAAAGCCTGAGGTAATTTTCACTTTGGACCATCATGCTATTATTGATTCCATGGCAGGAATAATATACTTGTCTTGTCCAAGAGGAAGTGAACTAGGTACAGGAGACCAAGGTGATAATAAGCCAAACAAAGAAAAAGAATTTCTTGCTGCCACAGCTGAAATTAAGGTTCTTTGTTCTTTGTTTTCATCAGTTTATGAATTCTTTTACTTTGGTATAATACACTTGTCCTTGCCAAGATGTTATCATCCAGGGATAATACCAGAAAGAGGACATCCAAACCGTGATCAAATCTTAAAAGAAGAAGCCTCATCCATGATGCTAGTAGATGCTGTCCAGAAACTAGATCAAAGAAGTGCTGGACCATTGTCATTTGAATTCAGCAAAGGTAAGGAAATTTTCTCCAGCTTTAAAACGTCCTTATCACTTGATTTTCAAGATGTAATGCACCTGTCTTTTCCAAGAAGTTTTGATCCAGGAATAAAAGAAGTGGAAATTCATACTACCCAAGATCAAAAGTTGCAAGAGAGGCAGCCATCAAACCAAAGTAGTCCAAAGAAGAGTAATATTCTTCATCATGCTATTGCACCTAAGGTAAATTCGACCATAACACATTCTGTTCATACAACTCCAGTATCAGATATAATTCACTTGGCTTTTGTCCAGAATGTTGAGAATTTTTCAGGTTGCAAAAAAGAAGGCTTCAAAGAAATCCCACCGGATACTCTTTTGTTGCATGGAGAATCAATCCCAAAGATGGTACCACCAAAACTATAGGGAACCACTCAATCCAGAAGAGAATCCATCCCAAAGTCCAGAGTAGAGGCGTGATCCTATCACATCTATTCAAAGAAGAGCCACCTGATACACTGCCCATTTCCAAACCGAAATAATACCAAGGTAAGACCTTAGAATCTCAAAAGGGAATGAAAGCTAACTTGCTCTATATTGGTGCAGGTTATACAGTTTCGAGGTCGAAACTTTGTCAAGGGAGAGGGTATGATGCGGCCATCAAATCATCAGTACAACTGGAGGTTCAACAAACTGCCCAAACCAACCATTTAGACGATGCCAGCGACATAGGTCCAGTCCAAGGAGCATATCTCGACAACCAGAAGCAATTTTGGGACGAATCCAATTTTCATGGATTCTACACTCAAGAAAGAGTCCAGGCCAATTGGAATTTCACGAAAATATTATCGGACCAAGAAGTTATGGATTTTTCAAATCCGGCCTTCTGCTCTGCCTTCAATGGGCCAGTTCAGCCATGTTTCGGTCCAGCCATGTCCAAACACGAATGGGCTTCTACCAGAGGCATTTCTTATGTCAAGGAGGGCCTTTTAGGAGTTCAGATCAAGAGGAACCAAGCCCGAGATCCAACCCAACCAGGAGATCCACTTGGTTCATCCAATTGCTCAAAACCGGCCAAACCGACATTAGATTGGGGAAGTCTTCCACCAATTCAATTTGGTTCAATTAAAACCTTTCCATGGAGACCAGGAGATACTCTAGACCAACCAGAAGACATCCAAGACGACCTACCATGCACCAGCAAGCATTGGATCAGGAGGATCCACATTTACTCACACTTACCTTATTTGGATGCATGCAGATTTGGAGCCTTAACTCAAAAACGACCCAGCCATCAAAGCTACAACGTTTTGGAGTCCTTGCCAGCTTATCCAGGAGCCTCAATATGCACCAGCACCCAGCAGATCAGGCGGATCTCAATTCAACCAGAAGCTAATCTCGGTTTGCTTAAATTGGCCAAACCGATATGTTTTGAGGAAAATCTCCAAACCAAGGGGGACAAGGACCAACGGCTATATTCCTTTGAACCAGAAGATTTCAACACCTTGGAGATAGTATTCAGCAAGCAGGAGTTATTATTTCGTGGATATTTCATCAAGATATCCAGATACAAGATTCTCACCATTAAACCTCCAAAATGGCTTGTTTCAAGGAGCCATCAAAGCCTTCTCTTCCAAGTCTTTTATTTCGAAATTTATTTCTTTCCTTTGTCATTTTATGACTGTTAGAGTCTGTCTAGGTCGAGCCTATAAAGCTCCAGTCTTTGTTTCATTGTAAAAACAACCATTGAACTTTTATGAATGAAATTACAGTTTTTCTAGTTTTCTTAAAACTATTGTTCTAAGTCTTTTGAGAGTGTGTGAAGCATCTCCAGAGCGTCCAGGCTTATCAAGGATCCCTTCCATAGATCCTTGTGGTGTCTATCAGTCCACTTCGTCCATCCCATCCAACTGCCAAGCTTGAGAGTGATATACATCCAGCAAGCAAAGCACCATCTCAATCCACTTCAATCCATCTCTTGATTAGGCTGAGAGTGATACACATCCAGCAGCCTAATTCCATCCTATCTATCTCTTTTACATGTTTATTTACCTTGTTTTAATCATAGCATAAACCGCATCTAATTCATTTTGCATTTGTTTCAGGTTTAGAACTTGCATCCCATTCATATTGCCCACCCGATCAATCCATTTGGTCAATCCATCAAGCTTCCACCATCCATCCTGCCTTCCACGATTCCCAGCCTGTATCAAATGGGCCCTAAGCAGCATGAACCGAGTAAGACCCACGACGATTCCTCTTTCCCATGCAACGATTCAATTTCCAGCCAAAAGCATTTTTTCTTCCCTATGCGACGATTCGACTTCCAGCCAAGAGTGTATTCTCTTCCCAATGAAACTAACTCGACGTTCCCAGGCTAAAGCGAGTAAGCGACTTCGCGTTCGTTTACTCGCACTTTTCTGACAAAACGACTCCCTTCCGCACACGACAGAAGCAGCTAACTCGCCGAATGGATTGGATCGAGTAAACGATTTCGCAATCACTTACTCGCATCCTTCTGAACGAGATAACACATTCTCGGCATAATCAGAAATAAAGTCGAGATAAACAATAGACAATCGTGGGGGACGACGGGTTACCAACCACCCAGCCGAGCTATCTTCCTAATGAACCACATCTCAAAGTTCTCTAACGACTACATCCTTAGTAGACTTGGGGGGAAGCTTATTGTTGGAGATGGACTGCGCCCCAACAAGGTCCATCAGAAAGAAGAGCCCGACCCAGTTCAACGAGATACAACCGGGTGGCCAATCATCAAGAAATGGCTCGGCGGCTCGGCTCCGGACTACTTTTTACCCGACGAAGCGTGAGAAGGCTCAGCGAGAGAAAGCAGCTCTTGACTCCTTTAACTCGGCCAACAAAGGTATGGCCCATTAGGTTTACCGACTTAGGGCAAAAGGGATGGAGGCAACTATAAAAGGAGCATCAAGGTCTAAGGAGAAGGGACAGAGAAAAACGGCAAGACCTAGGCTAGAGAACTTAGGAGGTGTTATTGAATATTGGAATTGGAATCAAGTATTGGAATTTAAGTATGAAAGTATTTTGATGGAATTTGATGAATCCACTATGATTCACGTAAGATTTTGTTGTATTTTAATGCAATGTATTTCTAGTAACTGCTGTGGAATTTTTGAGGTAGTTAAAATTTTTTATAGCAACCTCGTTTTCTTCAAAATATTGATAAAAAAAGTAGAATTTGTTTTAGTTAAAAAGATACATTGAATTCCATTAAAATTCACCAATACTGAATTCTAACAAAATCGAAAAAATATTAAATAACAGGGATTTTTGGTGGATTTAAATTCTATCTACCAAATACACAATCCAATAACACTTGATTTAGGTCTAGATTTAGATTACACTCAATTCTATTAAATTACCCTATTCAATAACACCTCTTAAAAGATCTTGTTGTAATATTCTTTCGAGATAACGATTTTTATAAGAATATATTCGTATCCACCTTTATAATCGAGATAAAGGAATAAACCCGATTTCTATCGAGATAACCCATGATGAGTCCCGACTATCCATTAAATCACTTACACGGAACTAGGATCAAACACTCCTCCACATAGTGATCTTTACATTCCAACGAAAGCTCCATCCGTCGCCGGCAACAATGATTGGGAAGCTCGCACTTTTCTTCTTCTTCTTTCTTTCCTCTCTCATCCTCTCCTCAACAATTCTTGCTTTCCAATCAGACGAGCTCCTCGTTGACGACGACGAGTTTGGTCTCGAAGGAGCAAAGCCCCAATCCTCGTCTTCTTCTCCTACTATCCGCAAACGTTACTCAGATCCCGATTTGGATTCCAGAGTCCAATTCACTCTCGAACATGCCTTCGGGGACTCTGATTTCTCCCCAGCCGGCACTTTCTCTGCTCGCCTCAAATCCTGGAGCCATGGCGGAAAGGTTCTCTCATCCTTTTCTTTTCCCAATCCGATTGACAGATTCACTTTTACTACGATTTTAGGATTCGCAATCGCATCTTTAGTTATCTGATAATTTTTCAGCTCACCAATCAAACTAACTTTGATCTTTGTGGGTGCAGACTTTAACAAAGCTGAGGTTCTCAAGGAATGGTTTCTCTGATGAAGAGAAAGATACTTTCAAAGTAAGTTGTTTCCTTTTTTTCTCCTGTTTCACTTGGAATAGAGAGAGATATAATGCTTTTGTTGGAACTTATTTTGTAGAATCTGTTGAAAGGAGATGACTTTTATAGGATTAGACTTCCTTCCAATGTGATCTCTCCACCAGGGAAGGAGTTTGTAGTTGCGTCTGTCAGAGCTGTAAGTCTATCCCAACCTCTCAGGTTGTTGTTTTTTTTTTTTTTGGTATTGCTTTCTCAAGTTTGGCACCTTGTTTTTTATATAAGACACCTTCTTTGTAACCATGGTGGCTGGCTACTGTTAACTTTAAAGACTAATTCATTTAGTTTTCACTCATTGAACTCCTAATAGGGTTTCTAGTCATAATTTATTCATTTCTACTCTTTCGGGACTAGTTCTGTTTTTTAATGAAATGATTAGTGGTTCTCTCAGTCTCATCCAAATTTGTTTCTAGGCCAGGCTGAAAAGAGAAAAACCTAGAAAGTAGAATCATTGAGATTTGTTCAAGTCACAGACTCACAGTCTTTTCTTATTTGGCTTCCTTCTTTTCTCTTATTGCTTTCCGGGATGTGTCTGATTTTAAACAATATACATGCATGATTACAGAGATGTCTACCACGTGATGGCTTGGATGAGCATTTCGNATTGACAGATTCACTTTTACTACGATTTTAGGATTCGCAATCGCATCTTTAGTTATCTGATAATTTTTCAGCTCACCAATCAAACTAACTTTGATCTTTGTGGGTGCAGACTTTAACAAAGCTGAGGTTCTCAAGGAATGGTTTCTCTGATGAAGAGAAAGATACTTTCAAAGTAAGTTGTTTCCTTTTTTTCTCCTGTTTCACTTGGAATAGAGAGAGATATAATGCTTTTGTTGGAACTTATTTTGTAGAATCTGTTGAAAGGAGATGACTTTTATAGGATTAGACTTCCTTCCAATGTGATCTCTCCACCAGGGAAGGAGTTTGTAGTTGCGTCTGTCAGAGCTGTAAGTCTATCCCAACCTCTCAGGTTGTTGTTTTTTTTTTTTTTGGTATTGCTTTCTCAAGTTTGGCACCTTGTTTTTTATATAAGACACCTTCTTTGTAACCATGGTGGCTGGCTACTGTTAACTTTAAAGACTAATTCATTTAGTTTTCACTCATTGAACTCCTAATAGGGTTTCTAGTCATAATTTATTCATTTCTACTCTTTCGGGACTAGTTCTGTTTTTTAATGAAATGATTAGTGGTTCTCTCAGTCTCATCCAAATTTGTTTCTAGGCCAGGCTGAAAAGAGAAAAACCTAGAAAGTAGAATCATTGAGATTTGTTCAAGTCACAGACTCACAGTCTTTTCTTATTTGGCTTCCTTCTTTTCTCTTATTGCTTTCCGGGATGTGTCTGATTTTAAACAATATACATGCATGATTACAGAGATGTCTACCACGTGATGGCTTGGATGAGCATTTCGTTATACACATGGTAAAAAGACGTGTTTGAACTCAAATTTCTGTTTGCACCTTACGTATTTTAGCTACCCAGTGATATGGCAGATAAAGTTGGAGCTATGATTCTGCCCTGTCTTCGCTTGCAGGAAGGTGCCAACATCTTGGCAGTTAGTTATGGTTCTCTTGGAGCGTGTCAATATCCTCGACACTTCAAACTTGTATGTGAAGGATCCTACCCCATCTTATCTTTTTTATTTCATACTCTTAACTAAAACAAATAAAACATCGACTTATCCACTCTTTCCTTCGGTCTATGAACGCATATATGTAATTGAGTAATGATTTTTCCGCGTACCATTTATTTCCATGATTTAAGATATTTTGAGTCATATTGTACGTACAGTATTGCTCCTGCTTTCTCTGTTACTCTTCGCCAGAAGTGGACTATCTGTAGGAAATATTCTAAGAAGATAGGACATGTTGGAGAATGGTCCTACTAGGATCATTGTAAACATTCCACAATTGTGTGATTTTGTCTGGGGTTTAAAGTATGAGTGCGGAGTGTATGCTTTCATGTTTGTTTGTGTTTATCGCATTGACTTTGTACATAGTCTAAATTCCTTTATTTTTGTTTGTGACCTAAATAAGGTGAGTGTGTTAAGTGGCTGGATAGGATAATATTTGGTCTTAGATTGATTAGAGTTTATAGTTTCCCCGAATAGATAGTGTGGGATAGTCGTGTCAAGTTATATTTCCGAGTAGGATCTTACTTCGGGTTCTATCACATCTCTTGTCCTAACTGAACTCTGAAACACTTGACTTTATGGAGAACGAAGGTTACATTATTGTGAGAGCTTTTAATTTATGTTTGTTTTTCCGCGTTCTGTAGCCAGCAAAATGGTCTTTCAACTCCCACACAATTCTGAAGAGCAGTGAGCAGGCACCAAGGTAGAAAAGCTGTTATTTGTATTTTCTTGATTTAAATATCACGAATCAATAGTTTTCATATGTTCTATATACCATAACTTTTTTTATCTGTCCATCAAGTTATATGTATAAACCTCTGCCTGGCTGTTCCACAGAACTCCAATATTCACTGAGGAGATTCTAGGCGGTGAGAATGCTGAGGGCGAAGTTGAACCACCACCAGAGAGATCATTTTGGGCGAAATATGTGAGTAATACAATAGAATGGAAAAACTGTGATGATTCCTTGTATTTTAAGCCTTGATGTAAAATTTCTTATGACATTCCAGTGGATGTACTTGATACCATTGGGGCTCGTTGTGATGAACGCCGTGACACAAGCAACAAACATGGCTGAACAACAAACAGGTGGTCAGACAGGAGGCTCACAAGTGCAGCAATCAGCCAGGAGAAGATAATTTCAGTTTTACTTCGCAAAAAGCAATCAAAGGTAGACCCCATCACACCTATGAACAAATTTCTTTTTTTTTACTGAGATGTCATTAAATCATATGATCCAGTGTGAATTTATATGTCAAATGTGTGTACCTGGTTGTTAGCTTTTGTTGTTGAAGCAGCATGCAACTGGTAAGAGATGAAGACCATCTTCGCATCATTTGGTTTAATGTAATATTAAACTTTCTTCCAGTAAAAACTGTTAGAAAAAGAATACCTCTCTCTCAGCCACAGGCTTTTCATGACTTGTTTTGATGACCTTTGACTTATGGCTTGTCAACTTGTATTTCTTTGTATGAATTCGTCGGTAATTTTCAAGGAAGTTAGAGTAATTTAAGGCCGTGAGAGAAATCATCTTTTCCAATTCATCAAACTATGCATATAGAAGCGACATTCTTTAAGGTGTTTTTGCAAGAAAGTAATTCAATGATCGAATTCACGGTTTCAAGTAGAGTACTCTCAGCTACGACCTCAGTATCAACAAGACGAGAGCAAATTTAACTAATAGTTGGAAAAAAAAAAATCTAAAACCAATTGATGTAACAGTCACTTATAAGAATAACGTGAGATAATTTTTTTGAGAACTGGCTTAATGTGAAATAATTTACTCATTTTTATTGGCTTATCTAATCGTTTTTTTTTTGTTTTGAAACAATTGGCTTGTCATCTAGAATTAGAGAGAGAAAGTTAGAGAGAGAAAGTTAGAGAGAGAAACAGTAGAAATCTTAGCCGCCGTGTTTCCCCGATACTGTGTCGTCCCGGAGAGTCACCCTTTCCCCTCCCTCTTTTACCATATGCCTTTGTACGCGCTCCTTCCCCTCTACGAGATGTGTGTGAGCTCTGGTTTCTTCGGCTTTTCAGATCTTAGATCTGGACGTTTAGTGCAGTTTCCGAGCTTCTGGAGTCACATCGAGTTGAATCAGGAAGGTGCCGTTGACGGAGGTCAGCTTTTAAGGTTGGATTTTGGACGGAGCTATTTTCCCCTTGTCGCTCTGTGTACCTCCAAAGATAATATGTGCCATCGTCGCTCTCCCTCGGGTTTCATTGTGTTCTTTTGCAGGTGTTAGTGGATGAGCTCCAATTGGATTTGACATATGTACCCGTCTTTCTTCCTCCCGGAAGAATTGAAACTTATGCTCTTGGATATGTTGTTGGATATGTTGTTTCGTTCTGTTCCGGCGGCTCGGTTTTGGATTCAAAACTAGGAACTCGTGACGGGAGGCGCTGAGTGGTAGCTTACGCACCAGTTTGGTGGGAACCCGTTTCTGTGTTGTAAAGGAAACTGCCGGCTAAGGTATATTCTCATTTTGTGTTTTTTTTAGGCTTGGAATCCACATAATAAGGCTAGGGTACGACTGTCGACTGATTCTGGATGGGACCTGAGGGTGAAGTATGTGCCTTACCGTCTTACCGATAAGTTGGCATGATCCAAGTTCTGAATGTCAATCAAGTGGTGATCTCCAGCAAGATCTTAGATTGGAATTCCTCTGTTAGGTCTCAGTTTTTTTGATTAGGTCAATGCATGTGTAGTTAGTGGTTTAAGGGACAATTCATTTTCACCAATTTGGTAAAGTGAATTTGTTTCCATGGTGGTCAAAGTGATTGATTGTTAGATAAGGTAATGTAGGATACAAATAAGTGATCCTAGGTGATGCTATATCTACTTCCATTGATCACAATCATCACATTGTGGTTCTAGGTGATGCTATATCTACTTCCATTGATCACATTGTGGTTAAATCCTCTGCTGAGGCATTGTGGTCACAATTGTTTATATCCAAAACATTTGGCTAATGAAAATTGATGTTGAGTGAAAAAAAAATTGACTTGTCTAAGCTTACAACTATATTTTAGCATTGCTGGCGTTCCTTCGCTTTGAGGAATTGAGCCAATATGATCTCCCATATTTAAAGTACTTTTCTCATAGAGATATTTTTGATTTGTTTCTACAAATGGCACCAAATGTTGAGAGGTAGTTCTTGATGAATAAATAAGGGATAAAACAGATCAGAAATCTCGTTTATATTAAAAGCAAATCGGAATAAAAATAATAATAAATGTGAAGCAAATTTGATTATGGAATCGAGCTCGCTATCCAAAGAGTATTAAGATCGCTACATTTATCTCTCTAAAATCTCTCTAGGAATTCTTAGGTGAAAAGTCAGTCTTTTTGCTCGGTCTACTGAGCTCTTTTTTTTATAGCTCCAAAATAGTCTGGATGAGACAAAAGTCAGCTCGTCGTCCTTGCTGATGAAGACACATATTCAATTTTTTCATGTGAGGTCATATATTCTCTTCGACGCGGATGCAACTTGCTTTATTTCAAGGAATTTAATGCGAGTTAGTCTGTAGCGTATGTATTCATTGACCGAGTGATCACGCCTCCTGAGAATGGGCGCGAGCTTGCTCGTTGAACTGTCGTTCTCCTTGTCTAGTTTTGTTCTTTAGTGATTTAGATTTTGAATTTGAATGAGGTTTATTTCAAATCCGTTTGGGCATTATTGAGGGTGCAAAGCCCACCTCTAACATTGATGTTGGTCCAATGTTTTACCATCCTCATTTTCAGTTTTTAGACTCTAATTATTTTGTTGGTACAAAACACTTTAGAATAGAACAGATCTACGCCAAGTTCAAGAAGACAACATTAACAACACAACTCCCCCCCCCCCCCCCCATCATCTTTATTTGCTTAACTATTTTAGACAATTTCATATTGATGATTTATTATGTAGTATATTAATTCAAAAGAATAAAATAAAAGAATGAAAAATCAGAATATAAATCTATGAATCTTTACAAATTCTATTCTTAATTGTGTATAATATCTTTATGTATTTGAGTTTAGAATGACATTTCTAAATAAGTATAACATTTTCCTAAATTTTAGGAAGATATTGATAAATATGTTTATTTTCATAAAATTTAAGAAAACATTCACAAAAGAATTCAAATATATGTATATTTAGTAAAATGTTAAATATAACATATTCCTATATAAGTTTACAGGAGACTTTCATTAATTTGATTTATAAGTTTTATAAAGATATTACACATATTTAAAATCATCTTCGTAAATTTTCAAATAACATACACATTTAATAAAATTTTCTAAATATACATATAAATTAGATTCATGAAGTGTATTTACAAATTTATGAAAACCTTCATGAAACCATGATTTTTTTACAAATTCATGTTGAGGAAGGTTTTCCATAATTTTTTAAAGAAGAATGTTTTCCTATTTTATTTTATTTTTTGAATTTTCGCTTTCAAAATTTTGAAAAATAGACAAAAAAAAGTTCACAACTTTTTTTTTTGTAGATTTTACACTTTTATTATTTTATTATTTTTGCATTTTAAATATTTATTATTTATTATTTATTTTATAAATAATTAATTTAAATTATAAGTGATGATATAATTGTTATCTTATCTTTTAATGGAATTTATTTTGATCAAATTGACTTTTTGAAACTATTTAAAGAAAAAAGTAAAAAATGATTATTTAAGAAATTTGTCTAAAATTTAATTAACATGAAGAAACAAACTATATCTTAAAAGTGGTCAAATTCTAATAAAATCATATCTTCATCATAAATATTTTTCTTTATTGTAAAGTAGTTATAAGATGAAAAGTTATGATTTGAACATGATCAAAATATACTATTGGTGCATAGTGTAGATAAATAATCTAGTATATATAATAGAGTCAATTGGTTAAAAACCATGGAAAAGCTGTATATTAGTAAAATACTCATAACAGTATAAATGAGTAGAAAACTGTAGCTACAAAAATTGATAAATTACCATTGCATCCTCGAGTAATTTTATTTGCTATGAAATAATGTAGGTTGTTCGATTAGATATGTTGTCAAATGTAGGTTGTTCGATTAGATATATCTGACAACATATATTGTAGGATTCATTCTAGATTTTACAAGATTTTGTTAATCTTTTAAAGATTTTATATTTTTAACATATAACTAGAAAACACCAAAATAACTTTTCTTCACCTCTTCATTGTTGTCTCCTTTTCTCAACTCTGGAAGACTGGCGTCTTTCTTTTCTCAATCTCTAGAAGATGCCAAATTGTTAAGGTATATGATCAATGTACAATAACTGGTGAAACAAATATGATCTGTTTTCTGTTTTTAAATGATTAACGTGTTGATATATTTATCTCACCATTCAATGGACCTTCAGATGGAAATAAATACGGTCCCCAGAATTAGAACATAAAGCAAATGTATAAAAGCGTGTTTAAGTTTTGTTGAATTAGTACGATCTCTTAGTTCTACTATAATCTTATTTTTTCAAGATTTGATCAATGTTTTGAAAGAAAAGGGTCAATGCGTCTGTTTTTGGCGAGGGGAGTTGAAGAAGAACGAGATTGAAGAATGACAGGTTTGTGCCAAACATTGGAAGCAACGCAACTGGATAGGGCAAAGAGATGTCGTCTTAAGGGAGTGGGATCAGTGGTGGGTGTTGAGATTTCTAAATCCAAGAGTTGACTTGGCCTTTCCTCTTTTACGAAAATTTTAGTCTGGTTAACTTTATTTTTGGATCGGTAAATTTTCTTGTAACCGAGGGACTGTTCTACAAAACCGGTTATAAATATTTTAGCATTGTTTGCTCTCTCTTTTGGCTTGTTAATTTCTTGTAACCAATGATTTAATATATTATCATGTAATGAAACTGTTTTACTGTCAAATTGTTGCCTATACCATTTAACATTCGTAAGATAAGCATCCCCAAGTTTTTACAAATGTAATTAATCTCAAGTAAAATAAGCACCCCCAAACTTTTACAAAATCGGTTATAAGAAAGTTTTATCATGTATACTTTTTCTTTTAGCTTGTTAAAATTTCTTGTAACCAATGATTTAATATATTATCATGTAATGAAATCTTTTTATTGTACAAGTTGTTGCTTATACCATTTAAGTTTCTTAAGATAAGCATCCCTAAGCTTTTCAAGTGTGATTAAACTCAAACTTTCTCAAACTTTAGACATATATCAACCTCGTTTTGTTAGAAAATATGGAAACTGTAATGGCAATGAAACTTTCTTGTAACTGGTGAGGGATGGTTCTTACAAAGGAAAATTTTTTCAAATAGCCTTTTTAAAGTTTTTATCACAAAGTAGATCTAAAAAGATCAAAATAGCCTCTTTTTGTTTTAAACTTTTTAATATTTATCTTTTATTTTTTAATATTTAAAATTTCACTCCCAAAATTCCACCCCTTAACTCTAAACCTAAGTCTATATTAGTTAACCCTAGGGTTATAAGTGTATATATACCTCTTTAATAAAATATTTTGGTAATTTTCCTCCTTAAAATGTTATTTTGTATAAATAAACTAAAAAATGTTATCCTAGAAAATTTCTCATTTACAAAACCAGTTATACAAAAATTTAGAATTGTTTATTTTCTCTTATGGCTTGTTAAACTTTCTTGTAACCAATGGTGGTAATATATTATCGTGTAATGGAATTGTCTTATTGTTTAAGTTTTTACTTATACCATTTATCTTTAGTAAGATAAGCGTCACCAATCTTTTACAAGTGTAAAAACTCAAACTTTAGCCATATATTAACCTCCTTTTTGTATAAAATGTGAAAACTTATTGAAGCAATGTAACTTTCTTGTAATCGATGAGGGATGGTTTTTACAAAACCGGTTATAAGAAAGTTTAGCATGATTTGCTTTCCCTTTTGGCTTGTTAAATTTTCTTGTAACCAATGATGTAATATATTATCATTTAATAAAATTGTCTAACTGTACAAGTTGTTGCCTGTACCATTTAACTTTTATAAGATAAGCCTCCTCAAGCTTTTACAAGTGTGATTAAACTCAAACTTTAGCCATATCTCGACCTCGTTTTGTCAAGAAATATGGAATATAGCAATGCAAATTGTTTAGAAAATATGGAATTTGTTATAGCAATGAAACTTGTTTTGAAAAAAGGTGACCAACTTGGTTATTTAAGGTGAATAAGGGGTATCGCTCGTATTGTATAAAGTTCATTTTTGTTTGCGCTTGTCTCTTGTACACATGATGCATACATTTATAACACCTACAAGATTCTTGGACATTAACAAGGAAAAATCAATCATGGTATTAATTTGATATTAGCTGGTATTTAATTAAAAAGACCGGTTAATAAAAACACAAGCAAACTAAAATGTGAAGCACAAGTTAACAAGAAGTGAAATCTGAAATACACCAAGCTAAACTCAAAACATTCAGACTAAACACATAACAACAAACTTCATTCCCTGAAACACACGCAAACAAAACTGAAGCAAGATATAGCAAGAAACTCTTAAGGAATCTACCAAAACTACTAAATTTTGTACAATTAATAAATATATTTATGCCACAGGTTTAAAATCTAAACATAGAAAAAGGCAAATCTTCCATAAAATTTCACCATAAAAATGAAAGAAGACACATAAAGCTAAACTCTTTTCCCAGAATTGAGTCAAAAAACGAAACCGCAAAGAAGCTCAAATCAGGAAAAAGAAACTCACATGTCTCACAGAAAAACCCAATCACACAAACATTAAAAAAAAAAACAGAGAACCTCCTAAGTCCCAAGGCTCATGCTTGTAGAAATCAACCTCTCTAATTGCAATGAAGCATATGGGTTTACCCAGAACCTTTCTCTTCAAGTAATAGCACGAGTTCCTCGTCAGTCGGTGAAATCAAAATCCAGGAGCAAGCAAAGACGCCGCCACAGCAGTTACCGTCGCAGTCGCATAAGGTGGCGAAGACTAAACAACCATAGATTCGTGACCCATTAAAGCAAAGATTGTACTTGTTCTAGAGTTTCTCTCTTCTCCAAACTTTAGTAGATGAACATTCAAATATGTTGTTTTTGATTTGAGGGAGAAGAAACCAAAGAGAGAAGAAGCCTAACATTAAAAGTACTTTCAACTGTAAAAAAAAAATACTTTGCTTTTGGAGTAATCGGCTTAAAACAGCAAATAGTGAAATTATTAGCTTAATAGATTATGAATGCGAGTATAAGATTTACAAAATATTTTTGCAAGATTTTGTCTGCAGGTAACCATAGTGTTCATTATTGTCTCAGTATGGGTAGCAGAGTCACAAATAATTAGACATATAAGGCAAACAGTGGAATTTTGTAGATTGCAAAATAGGCAAAAGTTCTTTGGTATGAGTCCTAATTACTCAAATAATATGATATTTTCTCTTTCCAATTAGAGTTTTCACGTCATCTAATTTCCTCTACACGTGGGTCCCAAAAAATTCAAAAGCATTAAAATAAAAAACATGTTGCATGTATGATTTTTAGTTCAATAAATTTGTATGAAATGATAATCGTAATTATTTTTCCTAACCCAGTAATCATAGCCCGATAATTCACTAACTCGACAGCCAAAACGTATATAACTAACTTCCCATCCAAATCCCTAATTTCATGTTTTCTTCCTCTCTCGAGTCTAGCCGTCGTTGTGTTTTCTCAGACACCAAACAACTTCAAGACGTTAAAATCTTATTTCATTTGTAATTGTAATTAATGTCATAGCTTCTCTCTTTAATACTTTCTCTCCTCCCTCTCAATTATGTTTGCATTCATTCCACTATCATCTCAAATGTTTCCTAACCGACAAAGACAAACCATTATAGATAGTTGAAATTTCAGCAGAATTAACAATTAACTTCATCTATTTCACTGATTCTGAAAATATTCCTACCTAAAGTTCCTTCACCATTAGAGGAGAAGCTGAAAAATTTAAGGAGCTTCAGACTAAAACGATGGTGCAGGCGTGCAACTATGTAGTAGGTAGAAGCATCTGTTTCCGGCCGTTATTATGAAATTTATTTTCCGGCCAATATTTGTAGTGTTATCAGTAGGTCAGATGGTCAAGTAGTTGATGTTCTCCTCAAAAGTTACAAGTTCAAACTTTTTTGATAGCCTTTTTTCTTGTATGCTTCCAGCTCTTATTTATTTTAGTTTTTCAGAGTCGGGCCTCCAGCTATGGTGGAGAACCAAAACTATAGGACCCGCATGTTAGAGTGCTTTTGTTAAGGTGGCGAATAGAGATACGTTCATGACTTTCATGGTTTCTTTCAGCGAGTAAGTCTCCCTTTGTTTCTCTGAGTATGTTTTTCAGAGACCTTAAAACGTTAAAAAAAAGATGAGAAACGGAAAAAGAAAAGTATACAACTATAGAGGAGGTAACATGCAAGATTTTTGGGTTTGGTTTTGAACCTTTTGGTAAGGGCAGTACCTTGGTTTTAAATGTCTTATGGCGAGGATTGGCGAAAGGAGGCTCGACATTCGCCACTCGCCATGGTGTTTCATGGCGATCGCCTCACGTTTCAGCCGTTCAAAAGGTACCTTATATTCCTAATACCATCAATTATATGAACCTTTGACAAATACATAGTAAATAGAAAACCAAAACTAGTTTTATTGATAACTTAAACGCCATAAAGCCAAAACACGAAATGAAATCCATAAAACCAAAACCTAAACATAATCTAAAGTAAAGTAGAACAATTCAAAGCAAACACATAACACCAACAATCTAAAACTCAGTTTCATCTGGAAACTCCCATTCCTCATCTTGACCACAACCACCTGCTTATAGTTCTAAATCAATTTCCGGTTCATCCTCATCAATATCAACAAGAGATAGGATAGAGGGATCTGGACCATATCGTTTCTCTCTTGTTTGAGTTAAAGAAGAAGCAACCCCTTTTCCCTTCTCAGCAGCTGAGGCTTTTGTTCTCTAGTAGAGTATGTAGGTTCCTCAGCTCCGTGGCTTCACTCACAGCACTCCATGTTAGATCTTCATTCTCGAAGCCAGGATCATCAAGTTCATCATTGTCACAGTTCCCTTCCATTCTTTCCATCAACCATTCATTGCTTTCATCAATCTCCTCTAAGATAATAGGATCAGTGGCATCACTTCTCTTCATGTGATGCTGCAAGGCTCTGTTGTACTTGACAAATACCATGTCATTCAACCAATGTTAAGCTAAACGGTTCCTTCTCTTTGTGTAAAGCTACAATAAATTGGATCAACAAACCATTAGTGACTTAAGATCAAATTCGACTACGAAATAAGATGAAATTTAACAGACTTACAAGCTCAAAAACACCCCAATTTCTTTCACATCCAGAATCACTGCAAGTTAAGATAAGTGTTTTCACAGCAAAGTCTCTTAGATTAGGAACTGATATCCATAAGTAGACCACCAATCAGCTTTAAAAAAAAAAAAAACAAATTTGATTAGATTAGTTTAGTAGTTTTCCAATACTTTCTCATGAAATTTCTCAGGAACTATACACAATTTTTATGGGTATATAAAATAATTATTTGCAGGTATTAGAAAGTGTGTCTTCTTACCATACCAGTTGAAAAATTCCCTTAAATAATCTATTTTAGTTTGTTTTTCATAAAAATAGTTCTTAACGAAGAAAATGACCAAAATAGATTTTACTAAAGGCTAAAAATGCATTTATATGCATTTACACCCTTAGAGTTAACTAATCTAGATTTAGGGTTTAAAGTTAAATAGTGAGTTTGGGGATGTAGTTTCAAATTTCAAAAAAAAAAAAAAAAAATTCAAAAAGAAAAAAGAAAAAAAACTATTTTGGTCATTTTATTGTTCGAAGCATATTTTTGTGACAAAAACTTAAAAATGGTTATTTAAGAGAATTGCCCATACCATATTGCCCAATAAAAAAAACATGTAAACAATATTTCCAAGTGCACGTAATATACATGTACAGTGAAAATAAGTCCACAAATTTATAAAGAGTACTATCAAACTCGAATATTAATTTGTAGGACTACTTTAATAATACCCCAATGCGTATGAAAATATATAAATCAATGGAAAACATACATCAGCTGTAATTTATTTCAATGTTATGGCAGATTTTTAAATCAAACCCCGCTTGCGCGGGCCAAGTGACTTAAATTAAAGAGGGGAATTTGAGAAAAGGTATAATGGTAATTAGTATATAACTAAAAACACCGTACATACAAACATATATATTTATAATTATTTATATTACTTATTAAAAGTTCATAATGATAAATTATTATTTACTTTATTATTTTAATTATTTACACGCCTTTTTCAATTTAAAATTTTTATTTAAAAAAATTCAGATAACAACAAAACATATAGGAATTATCTTTTTATTTTAAATATATATAACTTTAGATAATTCTTACTATTATTAATTTTAATCATTTATCTAACTAAATAGATTTAAAATTCCTTTTTATTTTTAGCTAATATATATATATTACTAGGGCAAACTCGCCCTACGGACGGACGGATAAAAAAAAAACAATATAAACTTATTTTAAATGTTTAATTTATTTTTAACTAAAAATATTATTAACGTTCATATTTTTTTACAACAATTTTAACTATGTTTAATAAAATTATATACTTGTCTGTTTCAGAGAAAAAAAATTATATACTTGTATAGGAGAGAATCAAGCGATTGCATTTACAACATAACCATATAATTTAAATGAATTGGACTATGCCACAGTAACAAAAGATTTTAGCATATCAAATTTTAAGATAGTTTCTGAAGCCTCCTTAAAGAGACACAAATCATCATTTACTCAAGTAACTAAAATGAAGCTTGTAGTAGCACAACATTACGCACAAACAATGTCTTGAACGGTGCATTTAGTTTCTTAGACATTTCATCCAAGGAGAATAAATGGCTATAAAGGAACTGGAAATAACAAATAAGAAGAGAGAGAGAGATCATACAAATGCCAAAAGGATATAGCCAGTCATAGATGATTTTAAACCGCTTTAAGCCAACACTGCGTTGCGATTTGTTAGCAGAATCAATAAATTCAACTTCTAAATATTCCAGACTGTTATCTTGATACCATAAATTTTAATCAAATAATTTGACAAAACCAGGAGATCTAGTAATAAAAATAAGATGGAACTCACAATATCAACTGAAGTATCAGAATAATGGTGACGGTGATGCTGATGTTCATTTGAGTTTTTGTTCTCCTCACCTTTAGTTTGATCATGTACTCGGCCTGCTGTCCTTCTCTGGATCTACCTTCTTCATAGTTAGTCTTCTCTGTTCTTTCCCTCTAGTGAATAAGCAGTCGATTTTATAAAAGCTATAGTTTGATTCCATGTGTGTTTCAGTTAAAGGTTCTTCGAGGATTACTTACTGCTTGTTCAAGAAGCTTAACATGCAACCCATTTCCCAGTCTTGCTCGTTATTCAATGCAGTTGTCTGCATTACACCAATTAATTAAAGCAGATAAACACACCCATTCCCTGCGAAGGAGCTAACAAAAATATCATACCGGTCGTGTAACTTTTATTTGACACTCACCACTTTCGCCGCTGTCTCCCCAGTTTCATATTCCAAGAAAGCATGTAACTATGGCCAAATGAAGAAAAAGCCAATTATTTACATGCACGTAAATATAGACATAGGTTATTGTGATTCCATATAAGAAAATACTCCATGAAGTTTCTTACTTTCCTTCGAATGAATTTGTATTTCTTACAACCCTTCTTTGATTCTTCAGCAGCACTTGGATCACTTAAGGATAAATTTTTAATGCTACAGTAGGGATTTTTTCTAATCAATGCAACTCCTATAACGTTGTGGTAATTGCATTTATAGGGAAGACCTATGATGTGGCTCCTCGGGTTACTTTTGATTGGCATTCGCTGCAGGCTATGAGCTTGGAGAACACCGTAAGTGCCGTGATGCATTCAAAATTCGCTACCTATATAAGTGTAATGATAATTAGTTATTGGAAGGTAAATATAAAAATTTGTTTAAGTGAGAAAAAAAAAGAAGAAATTAAGAGGGGTCGAAGTTCAATGACAAACAATGACTAATATGCATGTCACAAGTAAAGGAAATACATTTTGACAAAGCAAGAGTCTGTTTATTTATATCAAATCCATTATAAGCGATTGCATATGGTGCCTAAAAATAAGCAGGTCTCATCATATACTAAACTGAGGATTCGCGGCCGAGGGAAAGCTAAGATTTTGCTCAGCGCCAAACCAGAAGACCAAAAAGAAATAAAAACAGAGGAAGGAGGGTCTTACGTAGTGGGGAAGATGGGGGAGACGTATACTCCGACGATCCGAGTATTAATCACAGAATTCACCACCACCATCACTTGACTTGGTGGACGGGATTAAAAGAATTTATACAATGAATTTCATATACTGATTTTACAGAATCCATACCTGCAACTTATATAAGATAATAATCATATTCTATACATTATTAAGCTCTTACCTTATCAATTATAACAAACATAAGATAGGGGGAAAGGGAAGGGAAGATTGCGTGGCTGTATTAAGCATCTGAGAGACTCGGAATAATCTTTATCCAGTTTCTCTGCTGCTCCGCAACCACACACATGTACCACACAGCTCCAATGAAAGCATGAAAAAATATAAGATTGATTGGAAGCCGTGAGAGAGAAAGATATGAAACCTGATGGTGAAAAGCTTGACGGATTGATTCCAATACTTGATTGATTTCAAGTAATCTCACATGAAATCCTAAGAGACCAACAAATTCATACACAATCCAGTTCGAGATCTCTTTGTTAGACACTGTAAGAAGACATGCATGATGAGAGAGAGAGAGAGATAGAGAGAGAGAGAGAGAGAGAGAGAGAGAGAGAGAGAGCCTGATTGATCAGGGGAGGCGCATAGAAGCTTGCACACCTGCTGACCCCAAATCCAATGCTCGTTTCTTCGCACTGATCTAATCCTTACTGATTAGACTGAGATGGCGGAAGAGGAAGGAAGCTGCTTGGCACGTTGGCTTGGTGATTGAATCTGAAATTTTTGCAGTAATATGTTTGTTTGAATCATTGGATCGAAAAAGACAAATTCGCATGGAAGGAGATGAAGAAATCAATGTAAAAAATAATTATAGGGTAGGTAAGAAAGAAGAGAGATTGACAGTGCAAATAAAAATTGATGGCAGTATTTTTCGTGTCAATTATTTTTTTTTGGAGAAACCAAGGAAGTCGAGAAGATTAAACCATCCAGTGGAAAGTGTCATAATGCTAACAGTTGCCATATTTTGATTGGTGGAAAACTTCAAAGTGGAGAATTGTGTTTTAATCTTCGGGGCACGTGTCAACACGATGTTACTTGAGTTTATGATGTGGAATCTGACGTGGAGTCGAGTGAGCAAACTCTACTTTATAATAATAGATTTATAGATTTATTTATTAAAGGTATAAATGTTATTAACTGCTCTAACTTTTAATGTAAGGGTTCGAACGCGAAAAATCACTTCGTAAATAATAGTATAGACTACAGCAGAACCTCTATAAATTAATAATGTTGGAAATTTAGAATTTTATTAATCTATAGAGATATTAATTTACAAAAAAAAATCTTATTTAAATTTCTTATTTTGAGATATTTTTATTATAAAATAAGAAAAATATTTGATTTTAGTGTATAGACATTAATTATTATTTTTAAATTTTTGACATTTATATTAGTTTTATTATATTATTTGGTGTATATAATATATATTGCATAGAACTTAAATGTGGTTTTAGATATAAATATTACTAAATCTCATCAAAAATATATTAAGTGTTAAGAAAATATAAAAATAATTCTATTGTGAATATAAAATAAATAATATAATAATAGGTTCTTATTTATATAAAATATGTATACATAGAAATTATTAATTTATAATTTTAATGAGACTGTATATTTACATAAAATTTTCTAAAAAATTATTATCTTATTATTTTATCGATTTATGTCAAATTTTGAGCCGGTCCAAGATGGGACTGGCAAAATTTATTAATTTATAGATATTATTAATTTATCGAATATTAATTTATAGAGTTTCTACTGTATGTAGAATAGTGATGTTTTCTTTTGTTTATGGTTACTTTCTTAATTTAAGTTTTTGTATGGTACTCATTAGCTCTAATTTCCCTACTTTTTAAGACTAAAAACTAGAAAACACTAAAAGATACTAATAATATGCCAATACATAACTAAAAATATTACAAACGGTTTTAAAATTATAAGGTATATTAGCTATTATTTGGCAACAAGGTGGAAATCATCAATGGAACAGAGCATAAATATTGAAAAGCGTTAATCTTCATCAATATTTGGGGATCCAGTTTGATATGAACATCTTCAAAATCGTCTTTACATGTTTCTGCAGAATCTATCGCTGCTGAGATATCAAGATTTAAGCTATGAGGATCCTTGGCTGCTAAAGACTTGAGGGCTGAATCAAATGGCTCAAGCGTATCTTCAAAGTGTTTGGAGCATAAACTATAACCTTTTTTAATAAAAGGATCGATTATGCTTTCGGCATGCAATTGTAATATTTTCTGTGTGTCTAAGGCTTCATGATGCGCATATTTTATCAGAAACTTGGCCACACCAAACAGATCTAGTTTTGTCATATGAGGACCCGATTTGAAGAGCTGAAAACAAAATGAGTGATTCTTTGTACCAGTACATATGGTATTGATCTCACTTTTTGTCACAGCCAAGCTTAATCTTGTTGACGAAGAGATAAGAAAAAGCACAACAAAAGGATCAAACCAAGTGTTGTTTCTGAAAGACACACCCATTTTTATTTATTTTCTCTCAAGTTTCTTAGTGATTTGTTATTTTAGACCCAGAACTATGTATATATGTTGCGCGTTACCATCATTTACTCGTCAGTTTAATTACAATATATTTAAAGTTTAATATTTGTTTTATTGTCTTAAGTAGTCAATATATGATTTACTTTAAAACATGTAGATTTTCTTTCTTTTTTTAAATGAAAGTTATGTTGGAGAACTAAAACAAAATATTAATAAAACAAAAGTAATTACTGTCAGAATATTAAACCGAGTCAAGAGAAACAAATGGCAATATCAAATTTTTGTGTGAGAGAAACACTCTAGGGATAATCCCAACACTTGGTTTGATCCTTTTGTTGTGCTTTTTCTTTTCTTTTCTCTTAAGTTTCTTAGTGATTTGTTATTTTAGACCCATAACTATGTATATATATCGCGCGTTACCATCATTTACTCGTCAGTTTAATTACAATATATTTAATTTTTAATATTTTTTTGTCTTGAGTAGTCAATATATGATTTATTTTAAAACATGTAGATTTTCCTTCTTTTTTTATGAAAGTTATGTTGGAGAAGTAAAAAAAAATATTTTAATAAAACAAAAGTAATTACTGTCACAATATTAAAACTGAGTCAAGAGAAACAAATGGCAATATCAAATTCTTATGTGAGAGAAACACTCTAGGGATAATCTAAAAAAGTTATAAAACATATATAATATTCTTATAAACATATCTAATCTGTATGTCAAAAAGCTATGAATATTAGATATAGATGTCATCATAGGATATTCTAGATATACTTATATTTTATATTACTTTATCTTTAAGTATTATATCCTATGATTTTCTATGATTAATAAAAATAATTCTCTTTTTCTCTATCATAATATGTAACCAGCACAAAATTATAGGCTTAAATTATAACCCTAGGTTTAACTATATATAAATATATATATATATATATATATATATATCTTGCTCTGGGTTTGTTCCTTTCCAATCTGTTGTCTTCTGGGGAGAAGTCGACATCAATAATGGATCCCCAGTTTTTTTGGTGATCAAATAATCTTGTCTGGTTTTTAAGATTTTCTAAGGTGAGGGATATTTCGTTTATTCACATACTACTCTACAAATATTTCTATGAATGATTCAATTTCAAAGCATGTTCTAGCTCTAGAATAGAGTCAACATGAGAGTCTTATTTGTATATTATCGTATGATTGGTAAGTCAGAAATAGGAATTTAAATGATTCAACCGTTGAATCAAATGAACGATGTTAAAACTGTAATATGTATGTATTAGTATGAGTTCGTTTAAGGAGATTGTGGGTGAGTAAATATGTTTGTGTAAGCCGCTTTGTGGAGATTGTGGTTGCATAGATATGTTTGTGTAAGCCGTCAAAGAGCAGATTGCGGAAGCACATAGACATTGGTGTTAGCCACCGATTGTGGGGATATAGAGATGTTTGTATCAGTTGCCGACGAGAAAATTACGGAGGTACAGACATAGACTATTGCACTAGCCGCCTAAAGAAATCATATATGCTCATAAAGAAATGTGGGGGAGTAAATATTATCTATGTATTATCAGTGCATTGATTGTGTTAGTATGCATTAGAAGCATTGGTTGTTTCGTGAGGTGAGATAGGTATTGTGTTTATTTCATGTTAGAACTAAACTCTCATAGTCAGAGTTCTATTTACTGAGTTGGTTTGCATTTCTAGAATCTCCTACTTAATAAGTGATTCCCCTATTATTTACCTCTCTTTATTCTCCTTGCATGTGAGCATGACAAGTAATTGGATATCTGAACGGTTTGGTTTCTTGGAGTATTTTTATTTTATTTTGGTTTTAATTAACTTTTTGATACTAGCGTATTTGATTTATAGATAATAAATTTGTTTTATTTCATTCTTATTTTATTAACTTTTTCAATATTTTATTCGATTTTTATTAATTGGGTTTAACTCAAAATTTTACTGTAAGTAGTACACCATTCTCGAGGGAGGATGAGACATGTATTAGATTTTGGTATGAAAGCGGGTTTCATCCTGCCCTGAGACAGGAATTTAGAGACTTGGTTTCCAACAGCTTTTTAATGTTTTTGGGGTATTGGAAATTTCCAAAAAAAAAAGTGACACCCTTATGTTTAGTATTATCTGGTTAGTCATTAGCGTTTTGATTTATTTATTTTTACAGAAGAAGATCAAATTTCATTTTGTTTAATTTTCTTTTATTTCGTGTTCTTCTTTCCTTCATAACCGTTGAAATTCTTTTCGGATTTTGCTTGAAATTTGTGACGAATCCCAATTAATTGGGAAAGAATTGTAACCACTCAATTTTTAGTTAGGTCTGGTTTGGTTGTTAATTGAACCAAAACATTCTTTATAAACAAGGTTATATATATGTTTGTATATATCTCCGCTTTCCCATAATTTTTTTTAAAAAAAATATGTACTGAGCAGACACCATCATCCTCTTATGATCCCCACTTCTTGTTTGATCTCTTCCTTTCTCTCTCTCGTGCCTTCTTCTCTTTTCCTATCGCCCTTTCATGTTATCCTTGTCTTTTTTCTTTGTGTGGTTCAAACGTTTGTGTTGTTGATGACAAAACATGGTTGTGCATGTGGTACAAGGAGGAAAACTGATTGGTGTATCATCAACTGTGTCAGGCAGAACAAAAAACAACATTATGTATGTTGTTAGTTATGTGGGAAAGTGGACTGTTTTGCTCATGAAAAGAGCAGAAACATAGCAAAAAAGATGAACAAGGCATTCCTTGAACCCAAGACGGTTGAAAAGGTGTTGATAGCCAAGTGTAGCTTAGTTTATGAGATCAAGGAAAATACACCATAAGAAGGATGCGACTTTGTTAGAGTTGATCTTGGAGTAAATCAATGAGAATCAAGTTTGGAGTCAGGACAATGAGTTCTTTGTGATGTAAAGGGTAAGAAGATCTGAGTAAATCAGGAAGTGATGCAAGGTGACTATTCGAAGGAAGAAATCACTCAAGGACTGTAGCAACGAGTCCGGCTTGCACTCGGTGTAGAGGAGGGGCTCGAAGGTTATGGTAGTCGAGATAATGACACATGATATGAGTCAAGTCCTAAACAAAAGACATGTGGAGTGGAAGGTACCATGTGGATGCAAGATGATGAGCTGGAGAAAGACAAATTCAGGGTTTATGCCTTGACGAAGTCGCTGACGTAGTCGTTCGTGTATATTGCACCAGATAGTATTTCATGAGGCATGAAGAGTGGTGGAGACGATGTAGATGTAAGATGTTGAGTTGGAATAAAGTGAACTTAAAGAGTAAGTTATGTTTAGGGGAAAAAAAAACAATAATTTCGGAAATAATTTATGCCTTAAAGAAAATGAATAAGTGTAATTCTAAGAAAATAAAGTTGTACTTATCAATATGGAAGTTGTTCATATAAATGGATTTCTTAAAAATCATTGGACTAGAGTTTTGGAAATATGGAAATCTATATAAAATAGCAAGAGGTCGATGATGAATTTACAAGACACTTAAGGTTGATTTCATATAAGAAGAGTGAGAATCTCTTGGAAGATAAAAGTGTTATTAAGATCATCTTAAGTCAGAGGTTGACATCAGGCTAAAGAGATATATAAGCTAAATAGGTTTATAAATCTTTTAGTGGCCACTGTTAAGGAGATAATGTTATAAAAAATTCCAAATTATAAAAAACTGATTAAACAAGTCTTAGAATACATTGTTTTAAATGATTTCCATTATAACAAAAAAGTATTTGCTAATTTTATTATCTCTTGATTTATCTTCCAACCTTATTACCACCATATTATATTGTGTTGCATCTTCCACTTACAGTAACTATTGTATTAGTATGGAGGATCGTTTCCAATTATGTGTTATAGCTTCTGTGTAGCTCTCATTTCTCACAGGAGCTATTGATATGTTGATCAAACGGAACTACTACTCTTGTTATATAAGCATCTTATCAGTGACAACAAAATAGATTTGGTTTCTTTCTTATGAGAACATTTAACGGATCCTCAAATGCAACGAGTGTCTGATGCATTATTCATCAAAAGATTGTCAAGAACAACAAAGTTTCAGGAAAGACCTCGTAAACTCAAGCAAAGAACACATCTAATACTTATGAAACAAAAGTAGAGCCAAAAAAATATGTTTGTTTCTGAACTTCTTATTGGGCTTAACCAAATCTGTGGACACAGAAGGCATGATGCATAACATTGAAGAATTTGTTTCCCTTTTAGGTAGCCTGAGGATGAGAAGCGATAAAATCAACGGCTTGATCGACGGACTGGATCTTGTCAGCTTCATTATCAGGGATCTCAAATTTAAATTCTTCCTCCAATGCCATCACAACTTCCACACTGTCCAAACTGTCTAACCCGAGATCGTTATGGAAATGGGCTTTTGGTGTTACCTGCAATAGACAACATTGGAGACAAGAGTTTAAGACCTAGTTCCATGTAATATAAGACTAGAAGGCACTGACATTTAGCATTAGACTACAGAGTTGGGATAAAAGAAACAATTAATTATGGTTAGTAAGGCTACCACTAGTACGAGCCTATGGAGATGGGAAGAAGTCAATCTTGGCATGGACAAAAGATATAAATAAAAACAGAAGTGACGCTTATTATTCATGTCTTAAACATAAAGCTCACTAATAGTTTCAAACCCTCCATGACAAATATGCATCGCTGTTAATGTAAAACAATTAATAAAATGAAAAAAAAAACTCCTGAAGCGAGAAAAGTAAAAGTGGAGAGCAGCTAGTACGAGCAAAAAAAGTCTATGGAAATTGTTGCAATGTAGATGCTCAAATACATAATACACATATGTGAGCAGGGAAGTGCGCAAAATGAATAATATTATCACTACAATTAGTTTTTTTTCGTTTGTCCTTGCAATTATCCTAAGCTCTTTCTACTAAGCCAATGAGTAATATCGAATAGTTTCAATCAAAGCTTATCCTTGATCTAATCGAACCCAGTAATACATTTCATCCCAACAAGCACAATCACTAACGAGATTCATTTTCATCGCAATACAGACGTAAAGGATAGAAATGGATCGAATACCTTTGAGGGATCAACTCTCTGGAAGTTTTTGACGACAGAGATAACGCGATCTGTGACATCAGATTTGTCTAGAAACGATCCTCTTACTTCCTCCGAGAAACGCCGAAGAAGTACGGTGAAAGGAAGTGCTGCTTCTTTAGCGCCGATTGTTGTAGAGTTTAGTAGTGATGGATTGACGTTGACTCTAAAGTATCGAAGCAGAGCATTTCTCGCCGCCATCGCTATGTCAATGTTGCAGAGGAAGATGAAAGACAACCCTAGAATTAGAATCCTCTCTCGTACGAGATTTCAGATTTACTTTATTGTTGCCGTCGTAGGCTTATGTACTGGGCTTCTTTTTCCTTTTTATTTGGCCCCATCGATACTGGGCTCATGTATTCTTTTTTAATTGTCAACTGTTTGCTAACAAGTTAAATAGTGAGTTCGAGTTCTCTTTTCTTTTTTTTAACAACTGAGATTATTATTATTAAATTGTAAAAGGATGATACAAATAATCTACAAGCCAAAACGACACAGAAGTAAATACACTAAAACAATGAACTACTCTCCACACCCTTTCGAGCAATAATATCAGCCGCTTGGTTCCGCTCTCTATTAACATGATTCAGCGAGCACTCAAATAACTTAGACATCCAGTTTCTAATATCAAACAAAAGATTACCCAGCTCCAAATGCCAACCTTTCCTGTTAATTATTCTCGTAAGCTCCAAATTGTCACTTTCAAACCAAACCCGTTTCCATCCTCTAATCCAAACGTGTTGCATAGCGAACAAAAAAGCCAAAGCTTCACCCATCAAAACACTTTGCATCTGACTTGAATCCATTTTTAGGGAAGCTTCCCCCAGAAAGCGACCACACTCATCTCTCAATATCCACCCAATCGCACTGAACTCATTTCCATTAGAGAAACTGCAGTCAATATTACATTTAATCCACTGAGCAGGGGGAGGTTCCCATTGAGATGATCTCTATGTAACAATTTTCTTTTTCTGGCAAATTTAGAATTTTCTTAAAAGTTATTTTTGCTTCATCCTCTATGGTGAACCTATAAAAAGTTATAAAAAGAAAATAATAGTAATTACCAAAAAAAATATATATATTTTTAACGTTGTTAACACCGTCAATCAAACCATAGATCCTAAACACTAGACTTTAAACCCTAAACACAAAATCTTTGAAACCCTAAATCTTAAACATTAGACTCTAAACCCTAAACACTAAACCCTAAATTCAGAAATAAATCCTAAACCTTAGGTTTGAGTAAACCCTAAATCTTTGGGTAAACCTTAAACCTTTGGATAAACCCTAAACCCTTTGGTAAACCTTAAACCCTTGGGTAAATCCTATTATTACTATTTAGGGTTTACCCTAGGGTTTGAGATTTACCCAAAAGTTTAGGGTTTATCCCAAAGATTTAGGATGTACCCAAGGGTTTAAGGTTTACCCAAGGGTTTAGGGCTTACCCAAGGGTTTAGGGTTTATTCAAGGTTTTAGGGTTTAGTATTTAGAGTTTAGTATTTATGGTTTAAAGTTTTACTGACGGTGTTAACAACGTAAAAACAAAAATTGGGGTAATTTCTACTATTTTTATTGTTTTTACCTTTTTAATTTTAAAAATATAATATAATGTGACAAATTTTTATTGAATAGTGAACCTAGAGGTTCACTTTAGAGGGTGAACTCAGAAATAATTCTTTTATTAATACAATATAAATTGTGTTTGGATACAAAGTTGGAGTTAACCAACCAGGTGGATAAAATTTACCATTTATGAAAAACATTATTAGGTGGACCTTGTCTAGCAAGAAGTTGAGCAACATTATTGGAAGATCATTTAACAAATCGGTACTGTGAGCTCACTAATTTGGTTTGGTAATATTTCACATCTTCAGTCAGATAGTAAATGGAAATATTATTTTTCTTTCCATTAATGGCTTGAACCAAAGTTTATGTCTTCTTCAAAAATCACATTTGAAAAACCAGCAGCGCATAGATTTTACATTGCAATGATTAAAGCTTTTGCTTCGGCTTCTAAACTGGTTGTGGCGTTACTTAACATGGAAGATCCCCACATTTGAGTATCTCCATTGTTATCTCTGAACAATCCATCCTTGTTTTGCCTGACCAGTATTCATGTCAAGTGCATCATCATAGTTGGATTTTAGAATACCACACTGGTCGATTCCAAGACAGAGAACTTGATGAAGCTTTAGTTGGAAATGGTGTCGAAAGTGTGCTCTTGCATCATTGTATGATGTTCTGAAATTCTAAGACTTGAGGTGAGAGTGGAGTACCCAGCACTTTTCTTTGCCATTCCCTTTCTTCTTGCAATGATCACAAACTCATATCTTTTTGTCTTTGTGGTTGTAGGCACCCTTCTTTGCAACACTCTCAGCTTAATTTGTCAATTGCCTCCAAAGAGATCCACTAAACTTTGCTCCTTTTGGATTTGAGCACACTTCTTTCAAGGTTGGTAACTCTATGCCCTTAACATGTGCTAGATCAGGTCATTGTAACCTTACTCCAAACCAACGGGTTCCTCTCCAGCAGCAAAAATCCGAGATGGCAACTCTATGATCTCCATATTTGTCAATTGGTGATTACATGAAATCAAGACCTGAAGTTGAACAGTATATGAGGTGTCTATTAGCTTTAATACTGAAAACAGATTCATAAAGAGAAATCAAAGCTTGACTTACAATAGTGACAAAAACTATCAAGAACGGTGAAACTGAAGAACAAGACCCGACATGTGTGAGATCATTTTGGAGAAAAAATATTATGACAGCGAAGCGAGATCATATGAGACAGACGAAAGATTGTTTCGGAACAAGGGTTCGTCAGAGAAATCAAAGAGATTGAGAGAGTGGAGATTATTTCTTAGCAAGGGTTTTGGCGGAAAAATTAAAGAGACTGTGAGAGAAGGAGGATCGACGCTACAGATAAACTAAAAAGATTCAGAGATAAAATATTTTTTTTGAAATAATAGTGTAACGATTGAAACGATGAGCGTAATCTCTTTTTTCATGCGTAATATAGGGTTCGGAAATGTATTAGACATTAGATTGAAGTATTAGACAATAGAGGTGCTATGGACATTAAAAAAAACACGTCACTCTAAAAGTCAGAATTCCATCCCCGAAATATGTAAGTTTTCTTTGTATATGCACTGCAATTCCTCTAATTTATATAAATATAAATAAAATATTATAATATTTATTATAATATGATATGTGTTAAAATTGATTACAACTAGTTGTGATATGAATATAATATGAGCATGAAATTAATATAAATAACATATAATACGACATGAATATGATCTAAACATAAAATTAATATTCATCCATTTGAGATATTCATCTTTTCGTTTGTGTAACTTTAATTATTAATTATGATATGTTTTAAAATAGGGCAATTCTCTTAAATAGCCTTTTTAAGTTTTTATCACAAAAATAGTCATTGGAAAAAAAATGACCAAAATATCATTTTTAAAAAAAAAAATTTTTAAAAAAAATTTGAAACTCTATCCCCAAACCCACCCTTTTACTCTAAACCCTAAAGTCTAAATTAGTTAACCCTAGGGGTATAAATGCATATTAATAAAAAATTTAGTTTCAAAAAAAATATTTTGGTCATTTTTTTCCTTGAGAATTATTTTTGTGAAAAACAAACTAAAATGAGTTATCTAAGGGAATTTCTCTTTAAAATAACATGTCGGGTAATATTTAATATGTATTATATTTGAAATAGAAACATTATTTTTGATAACTCAAACATTACATTATAATCAATTAATAATGTTTTTATTCTAATAACAAAAATTCAAAATCATTAAATATTTTATATAATCTTTTTTGTAGTTAATATTGATAATAGTATTAAATTATACTAACACACTGTAGTTTTAGTTCTTTAAGAAACATTAGTGTGATTCTGTCACTAAAATCAAAGTATGTGAGTGCCACTGACTAATTTTAAAGCTGTTTAAAGCCACTTAATACACAATTTCTCTTGAAAAGTGTATGTCTATGGAAGTAATACGAGATTGTATTAAATTAACGAAGCAGTATGGGTTATATACTTTTCTGTGTGGTATCTTCTTCACTGCAATGTTCTGGAAACAAAAAGGAAAAGAAAGAATAAGCTTGTTTTACTACCATTGGCAAAGGTTTTTCAATATTTTGATTCGATAATGGTGTGGTAATGAAGTGGTAAATAAAGAATCATAAATAGGGACCCCACATATTCCCTCAGAAAACAAAACATTGTTCTCCGAAAAATAATAAATGTAACAAATAATTAAAAAAAAAAAGTAGCTCAAGAGAAGGAGGACGAAGAAGAAGAAAGTGAAAGAAGAGAGAGCATCAAGTCATTCACTACTTTAACAAAATCCCTAAACCCACCCCACAACTCTTTCACAAAGAAAAAAAGATGAGTGCTTTAGAAGAATCGAAGGTCTCTATTGTTTTGTGGCTTCTCTGCTTTTCAATCTTCTTCACTTCGAGTCTCCAGGTGAGTGTCATTTTATTCCTCAGTTTGACCTCTTTTCATCTGGGTATTTCTGATTTTGTCTGAAACGACTGGAAAAATTGAATCTTTGATTTGTTAACTGAAGCTGATTTGAAAGTTTTGAGCTTTGTTTCAGCTTCTTCTTGATTGTACTAGATTTTTCCTTCTGGGCTCTGATTGGGTTTGTGTGGAATTTGTTAGGAAAATGAGCTAACAACACCATCTAAAAAAGAAGGAGAGATGAGGTTAGTGCCACTAATGGAGGAGAAGTTTATGGCGATGAATGAGACAAGAAGGAAGCTTGGGAGTTTCCAGATATGCTCAGTTTGTACTTGTTGTGGAGGTGCTAAAGGACTTTGCTTGCCTTCACCTTGTTGCTTTGCAATTAACTGCAATATCCCAAATAGACCCTTTGGTTATTGCTCTTTCACTCCCAAATCTTGCAATTGCTTTGGTTGCCACATCTGATATCTTTCACTGTAAGCTTCTAAATTCTACTTTTTATTGGGTTCTTTTCAATTCCCTTTTTGATGTTTTGGTTTTCATTAATTTAGGGGCAGAGAAAAGTAAATCAACATCTCGATTTCATCTGCAAAGTGTGAAAGGGAAGATAAGAAGGAATATGTGTTCTTGGTTTGGTTCTTTATTTTTATATTTTTGTTCATAATTATATATTCAGCTTTCATTAAATTTCATTACCTACTATCTTCAGCAACATCATCATCCTCATTAATTAATTATCTTCTTTTAGCCTTGCCATTATGATAAAGAAATTGGGTCGTTTATAGAGGATCTTGTTCACACTTCAAGCTAGATTTGTTTTTCTTTGCCTCTTTTTAATCAAATTATGTATCTGTTTTTTTTTTCCTTCTTCTGTTTACTCCAGTTTGTTTCTCATGGGTTTGTATTTTATCACCAGGATTGTACTTGTAACATATTTTGGGAAGGGTCTTTTTGATTTGTTTTGTTAAGTTGGCAATTGGAACTGGAAGATTAATATGATGATGATGGTGTTGATGGTGATGGTAGTGATGTTGAAGCTGGCTGTTAAAACTAAGCCTTTTGTGATGAGTCATATGTTAAGATTATTAAGAAATAAATTTAGTTGAGTAAGTAGTGCTCTGTTCTGATCTGATAAGATCTAAGTGCTCGTTAGAGTTTAAAATAGACTGAAAAAAGTATTTTGAGTAAATATTCAGCTTCAAGAGACAATCTTCTCATTTTCTTTGAATAGATTTATTTATTGAAAGTGCAAAGAGACATTGTTATTGTAATAAGAGATGTTTGAATCAAATGTTCGTCTAATTTTATCCTCTCTCCCCTCTCTCTTAGCATTTTTAATCGGCAAGATCTGGAATTAATTACCAATTGTGCATTATTATTCTGTTCTCACACATGACCCATCGAAAAGCTGTCTAGTTAAGAATTTAGTCAATGTTGGTGGTATGACTTTGATCATATCTGTTTCTTAGTGATTGCCTTTTTAAAAAAGTACAAATTGTATAGAGAATAGAAATGAGACATTTCAAAATCTGATTTATTACATATTCTCCATTAAACCCTAAATTAAATTATATAAAAAAGCAATGTTCCCAGCTTCTTGCTCTTTGAGCTTAAAGGTCATTTGGACTAGTATTTAAATTATTATAAGATGTATTGGAAAAATGTTAAACTTATTTATTAAGTTATTTAATATTTTAAAATGCTCAATTGATATTTGGTTTTTACTCGTTAGTTGCTTCGTACTTGGCTTGTTAAAAATAAATAGTTGGCATTGTTGAGACAAGTAACAAATATAATAATTTGAATATTTGCAAGTACAGTTCAATAATAAGATTAAAAAACTACAAGATTCAACCTGTTTTACTCATTTTTCGTGTATATTCATGAACTATTTAATGTTATGTTACTAACACAATCAGCATCTTTCTAAATCTAGGGATGGGTACAATTATTCGTTGCTTGTTCTGTACTCTCTACTTAATTCGTAAAATCGAGTATTTAGTCTAACCAAAACAAATATCAAGTAATCTATTTAAATCACATACAAGTGAATCAAATATAAGTGATATTTTATATAAGTGATATATTTATATACATATCTTTAAGTTTTTTCTTTCTTATATATTATATTTTCCGAATTGACTAAAACATAAGAAAAACAATGTTTTTAATATATAATAAAGTTATTTAGATTTAGATTTCAATAATTTATCAAATAATTTATCAAAATTATCAAGTATTTGCAAGTACTTTACAAATAATAAGTAATAAAATAAGGCCATTTTTAGTGAGTACTTGAAACTGTAAGTACTCGTTTTTAACAAACTAAGTACAAGTCCAAAATTTTATTACTCGTACAAACCAAATCGATTATTAAGTATACCAAAAATATCAACCGTTTAAATATTTAACTAAATTTGTTTCGGGTTCGGTAATATTTTTTTGGATCAGATTTGGTTCAATTTTTCGTGTTTGGATTTTTTCGCCAGCCCTAGATCAAACATTTGGTTACAAAAAGACATTTATAGTAAGTCTTTCATCAGAAGTCTTTTCTCAAAAAGTAAAATATGGTCAAATGCAAAATTAATCTATGTAGACTTTTTGCGACGGTGAAAAAAATTCATGTGAGTGTAAAAAGACTTTTAAAAAAATCTTCTCCCGAATACTTCTATGGAAGTCTTCTCCAAAAAACTTTTAGGGAAGTCTTCTAAGAAAATATCAAATAACTGCAAAATTTTAGTCAATTACAAAACTAACCAGAGAGTATTAACTAAGTATTAGATTAATTAACAAACTGAGTTTTACTAGTTTGAAGTATATTAACTATACATTTAAACAAAAATTCAAGATCTATTAAAAGTTATACATTTAAATATAGACATACTTTAAATTAGAAGATAAAATAAAATAAATAATCACAAAATATAATATAATATAAATAACAATCATATTTATATAAAATAAAATAAACAAACCAAACCAAAACAAATGATAAAAATAGTTATGATTGTATTTTTTTCAAATTGATTAATTTAGAATATAAAATAATAATATCAAAATTTAAAGTAATTATAAGAAATAAAATCAAAAATTATTGTTATTTAAAATTATTACTATTGCGCATGGCGCATGAAAATTTATAGTATACATTATTTAAGAAAATGATGACTTGACATATTAACAATAATAAGATGGTTTGAAATTAATTGTCACATGGAAATTTAAATTTAATATTGATGTAAAATTTCCAAAAATACCACATTCATAATACAACTTTTCATATTTAGATTAATCATTTTTACTCTCACTTTTAAAGAAGGTAAAAAATATTTATAACCCTAGAATTGACTAGTCTAGATTTAGAGTTAAGGGGTGGAATAATATGTTTAGAATGTAAAATTTAAGGTTCTAATAAATATATAAATAAATATTTAATTTTAAAAATAGTTTCAAAAAAAAAAAATTGAATTTCAAAATGAAAATTTGAAAAAAAATTCAAACTTTTTTAATAATTTTGAATTTGAAAAACTATAATTCGAATATATATATATATATACTTTTTAATTTATTTTTTTATTTATTAAAATAATTATTCATTATATATATATATATAATAAATATATAAGAGTTTTTTTGTCTCTTAATAAAGAACAAATTTTTGAAAATATTTCTTTAATGATGATAAACATGAATAATTCTACAAACAAAGTGGTAAACATAAAAATTTCTCAATATTGATTTATATATTTGGTAGTTTTTTAGAATATGGTAATAACTAATATATCATCATTAATATAACAACAAATAATATTACAGTAAATATAAATATAATAATAATTTTTTTTTTGAAATATTCGTATTTTTTTATAATTATATAACTTTTATTACTAAAAAGTCTTTAAAATTTATATAATATCTTAAATTGTTTTATAATTTTTCAATCCTAATATCATTAGTTTCTTTTTAATATCAACAAATTTAAAAATATTATTTAGTTTTATGTTTTGATATGTATATACCTAAAAAAATTCATTTAATTTTATAAAATTTAATTTAATAAAAAATGTTATCAAGATTATAATTTTAAATATATACATATAATATTTAATATAAATTTAAATAAAAAAATTATTTTATTTTATTTATATATATATACCTAAATTAAAATTTTAAATAAATTTCATTTATATTTTAAATTTTTTTATCCTCATGGTTTATGAAAACACCTATTATCCAATATAAAATCTTGTCATATTATAATAATTAATGATGACAAAAAAATAATAATTAACAGTAAAAAATAAAAATAAAACAAAAGCAGGAAGAGAATGTTGTGTCTGTCTTTATCTCCCACTTCAAGGTCGCGTTGCTACACTCTCCATTTGCAGAGAAAGCTATGGTGAAGACTGCAGATTTTACCCTCTTCTTCTTCGTCGTCTTCTCTCCTTCGCTCCTTCTTGCTCAATCACAGCTTCCAGAGATTGACTCATTAGACAAAGCCTCGTTATTGATATTCCGTGTTTCGATTCACGACCCTAATCGAAGCTTGTCGACATGGTACGGCTCATCATGTTCTAACTGGACAGGTCTAGCTTGCCAGAATCCGACCGGAAAAGTCATCTCCCTCACTTTATCCGCTGCGAATTTGTCCGGTCAGATTCACCCATCTCTCTGTAAGCTCACTTCACTTCAAATCTTGGACCTTTCTGGAAACAATTTCACTGGAAACATCCCCACTTGCTTCGGTGCGTTGCGTAATCTCAGGACACTCAATCTTAGTCGGAACAGTTTGGTTGGTTCGATTCCCGGAACGTTCGTTAACCTTACGGAGCTTAGAGAAGTCGTTCTAAGCGAGAATAGAGGTTTAAGAGGATTGGTTCCTCTCTGGCTTGGAGAATTGAAGAATCTTGAGAGAATTGATCTAAGTTTCTGCTCCTTTCTTGGAGTGATACCTGAAACCTTGCTGTATTTGAAATCTCTCAAGTTTTTGAATCTTGAGAGCAATAACATGACTGGAACACTTAGAGATTTCCAACAGCCATTGGTGGTTCTCAACCTTGCTTCAAATCGGTTTTCCGGTACACTGCCTTGTTTCTACGCCTTTCGTCCATCTCTAAGTGTACTGAATCTTGCTGACAACTCTCTGGTTGGTGGATTGCCTTCTTGTTTGGGTTCTTTATCAGAGCTGACTCATCTCAATCTTTCCTTCAACGCCTTCAGCTACGAGATATCTCCAAGGCTTATGTTTTCCGAGAAGCTGGTGATGCTTGACTTGAGCCACAACGGGTTTTCTGGTCGTCTCCCTAGCAGGATCTCTGAAACGACTGACAAACTTGGTCTGATTCTTCTTGATCTCTCTTACAATAGGTTCTCTGGTGAGATACCCTTGAGGATCACCGAGTTAACAAGATTACAAGCTTTGCGTCTCTCTCACAATCTTCTAACGGGAGATATTCCTGCGAGAATCGGGAATCTGACGTATCTCCAAGTCATTGATCTTTCACACAACGCATTAACCGGCTCAATCCCTCTCAACATTGTTGGCTGCTTTCAGTTACTGGCTCTGATTATAAGCAACAACAATCTCTCCGGCGAAATCCAACCGGAGCTTGATGCGTTAGACAGCCTGAAGATACTTGACATAAGCAACAACAGGATCTCTGGTGAGATCCCGCTTACTTTAGCCGGTCTGAAGTCGCTAGAGATTGTGGACATAAGTTCCAACAACCTCTCAGGAAACCTTAACGAGGCCATTACCAAATGGTCCAATCTCAAGTACCTCTCTCTTGCAAGGAACAAGTTCAGTGGAACACTTCCTTCTTGGTTGTTCAAGTTCGACAAGATCCAAATGATGGACTACTCCAGCAACAGATTCTCCTGGTTCATACCAGACGATAACTTAAACAGCACCCACTTCAAGGATTTCCAGACCGCTGGATCTTCAGAGCCACCAGGGAAAGTAGAGATCAAGATATCAGCAAATGTGGTTGCTAAAGACGAACTAACCTTCAGCTACAGTCTCTTGTCAATGGTTGGGATCGATCTTTCTGACAATCTATTACACGGGGAAATACCTGAAGCTTTGTTCAGACAGAAGAACATCGAGTACTTGAACTTGTCATACAACTTCCTTGAAGGCCAGCTTCCACATTTAGAGAAGCTGCCAAGGTTAAAGGCCTTAGATCTGTCACACAATTCTCTATCGGGTCAAGTCACTGGAAATATCTCAACTCCACCAGGACTGACTCTTCTGAATCTATCTCACAACTGTTTCTCTGGAATCATTACTGAGAAAGAAGGGTTTGGAAAGTTTCCAGGCGCTTTGGTTGGGAACCCGGAACTTTGTGTGGAATCTTCAGGAATCAAGTGTGATCCTACAAACATTGATGCATCACAAGAGGAAATATATCAAAACGAATTGGTGGAAGGACCGATATCGATTTGGATATTCTGTTTAAGTGCGTTTATTAGCTTTGATTTTGGAGTGTTGGGTATCTTCTGCTCATCTCGTGCTCGGAGTTATATTCTTCAGACCAAAGGTTAAACTCTGAACCGTGGGCAAAAGGCAAAGAGAAGACTGACTTGATGATGTATATTCAGTTTCTAAAAAACATCGTCTGAGATGTGAAAGTGGAAATGCTTGTTTGTTACTAAAATCTTAGTCCTATGCTTAATTGCTTGTTATCTCAAATGTTTGTTGTGTATATCTCTTAGCCGGTTTACATTGACGCATGAACCAGAGACCTTTTCGTTCATGGCAGAATGTTGTCAGATTTAATATAGTACAAGTAAAGCCATCTTCACGGTTTTATGTTTATGACCTAACCTCTCCCTCTGGCATGATATGATATGAAGGATTAAAAATGGGTACCTCAATGGAAGCAATGCCATTGGTTCCTACATTTCAGAGGCTTAGACCCTCTTCATGAGTATTCTACACCATTGTAGGGTAAGTGTAACATTGATTCAAGCAAAGTACTGAAGCTTTAGCTACGTCAAGTTTGCTCTTATTCATCTCAGATTATGAATTTAAAAAGCACAGCACACTTTATAAACCCCGAATGTTTTTGCTATGGCTAAGTAACAATCTATGCCATGGTTCTGTTTTATGTTCTTAGCACCCATCATAATACAGTAGATTGTTTCATCTCTTATTCAAAGAGGCAGTTTTTTCATCTGGAAAAATAGTTCCGTGTATTTGTGCCACGTATTTACTTGTAAATGTTAATGGATCAAAAGCAAGTTGTAATTAGGCTTGTTTGTAATTAGGATTGGGCATTGTGGATATCAGTTCAGTTTTTGGTTCTAAAATATAGAATTTATTAAGGTATTTAAGAAATTTAGTTTCGCTTTGGTTCGGTTATTTGGTTTTCAATTCAGTTCGGGTAACAAAAATTGGGAACAACTAATATCCGAGATAATCTCGTCCCATTAGGTTCCAATTTTTTGATTAATTTAGGTTAAGAAGACAGAAAATTTAGGATTTTTGATTATATATCAGATTTTTTGAATTTTCGAAAACGGATAATTTAAATATTTCAAATAAAAAATTAGAATAAATCGTCTTTTGATAGTTCGGTTTATAAATATGTTTTAAAATATTTGATTTTAAACTAAATATAACTAGTTTTTATAAGTATATAAATTATATTTTAAAAAATTTAGGTATGCAGTCAATTCTTGGTTCGGTTCCAATTCAATTTCAGTTTTTGATTCTAAATATATAAAATCCATTCGGATAATTGATTGGATCCACTCTTGTTTTTAGTTTGGTACTTCAGTTCGATATTTTGGTTTTGGATATATATATCTATATATATAAAGGAACAACTTGTCTTCTCACAAGCAGCCACGTCAGCGTTTTCTGATGCTTGAAAATTCGCCACGTCAACACTCTTATACCTGCGTTTTTTTATTGTTTAAGGACAAACTTTTCGGCTTTGTTTATTGGACTTGTTTTTTTTTTATCTTTGGGTCTTATTTAATTTTGGCCCATTACTAGGAGACCACCCTCCTTCAAGGCGAAACCCGTTAACCTTAATCTCATCGTCGCCTTTAGGCCTGGGCAAATTATCCGGATCCGAAGTTCCAAACCGGATCCGATCCGAATTTTAAGGTATCGAACCGAATCCAATTCGACGTAGATATCCGTACGGTACATAATTTCCTATATCCGAAGAACCGGATTCGTACCCGAACTGAACCCAAAAATTACGGTTATCCGAAAAAATATCCAAAGTACAAATATATATCTACAAATATTAATTATATTAATACTTATAATAATCATAATATTGAAAATTATAATAATGTTTTAAATATGTTAGTTATTTTTGGATAATTTAGATACTTTAGCTACTGTTGGATATTCTCGTACATGTTGGCTATAAAAAACCAGATTTTAGCCGAATATTTCGGATTAGAAACATGTATTTCGGTTATGATCGGATAAAATTAAGTCAATCCAAACCGGAACCGAATCTTTTCGGTTCATTCGGATATACCCGATAATATCCGGATCCGGCAAGTACCGAACCGAAATTTTTAATTACCCGAACGGTACCAATTTTCCTATATCCAAATTATCTGAAATCCGAAATACCCGATCCGAACCCGAATGCCCAGACCTAGTCGTCTTCGTATCACATCCGAGTAACGGAATCAACCTGATTTATCAGCCAATGAGCCAAATCCTTCCATTGAACCACCTGTTTCATCAGCCAATGAGAACAAATCTGAGGATGGATCTTCTTCAATGCTTGACGAGCACAAATCTACTGATCAGGAGAAATCCGCAGCTAAGAGACGAACTACTGCTCCGAATCAGCAGCAAGACCATAAGCAATTGGGATCAAATGATGAGAACAAGAACCCATCACCAGCTCCTCCTTCCGAGTTAGGAAACACAGTGAAGTTGTCTAAAGAAATAGAGAAAGAAGCTGCAAACTGTTTCACATGGTTTATAGAGAAGGGTTTGGAGAAAGATGAAGAAGTATAAAGCACGGGTGTTGCAGATGTTAACAAAGTACCACAGTCTCTGATTTTCCATATTGTGGGTGGAATTAGAACAGTCTGCTGATAGCACGAGACGACGGGTATACCGTATGTCCAAAAGCATCACAAGTCACTAGAAAGCTCATAATCAAAATGAAGAACTTAAACATGATTCTTTTATGTTGTTTTAAATTGTTCCCACTTCTACACTAAAGTCTTTTTAGTATCCACTGCTTATCCATAGATTTATTCAAGGATTCTATTGTTGTTAATCAAGTTTATAATAAAGTGATTGTTATGACACATATAAAAGATATCAGTCAGAACAAGAAGAAAAAAAATGTTTTACAATGTAAACATGTTTATTTAGCTTCACGTAAATGTGCTGAAATTCAATTGATCATCCTAATAAGTGCTAATACTTTATCAACCAAACTCGAGAAATATGTAAAGTCCAGCTATTAAGGGAGAGATACCTGGTTTGGTTTATAGCCAAGCCGATCTCTGGATGGCAGTAACAACCTAGACTTGCAAGTAATTGTTAAGACTGTTAGATACCTTTCTCTTTTCCAGTGGCACTCATCTTATGCCCTCCAAAAATTATAAATTAAGCAAAACGATTAATACACAATCAATCAAAAATAAAATAAATCATTCTGGAAAACAAAATAACAAAAGAGATAACAAATAAAACAGTAAAATTACTAAATATACATATATCACTTAAATATGGTGAAAAGGTTAGTAAATATTTAATATCTCCATGAAAGTAAATAATATAGGGCAATTCTCTTAGATAGCCCTTTTTAAGTTTTTATCACAAAAATAGCCCTCAAAAAATAAAATGACCAAAATAGACTTTTTTCTTTTTGAAAATTTCAATTTTTTTTATTTTTTTTTTGAAATTTGAAACCCTAACCCCAAACCCACCCCTTTACTTTAAACCCTAAAGTCCAAATTAGTTAACCCTAGGGGTATAAATGCATTTATATGCATTTTTTAGCTTCAAAAAAAAACATTTTGGTCATCTTTTTCTTAAAAACCTATTTTTGTGACAAACAAACTAAAAAGTGCTATCTAAGGGAATTTCTCAATAATATATTCCAGCATATAAATTTCAAGAATATATAGAAAACCCCCCCCCCCCCCCCAAAAAAAAGGAGAGAAATCTATTAAAATATTTTTTTCATCAAATTCAAGACAACTAAAATAAAAGGGTCCTTTTTCTATTTTTAAGTCACAAAACTTAAGTTTCAAAATTTAAATTTAAAAATTAATGAAACCACAACTAATGATTAATACATAATCAGAACACTTTATTAGAAAATAGTTAGAAAAACAAATAACATGATATGACAAATACTCTTTTTAAAAAAGAAAAAGACAAATATAACAAAAAAATTATAGAAAATACATAGATTTTGATAGATATATATGATGTTTTTTTTTTCAAAAAACAATAAAATAGAGGAATCCATTTACGATATTTTGGTTTACATTGCATCAAACCAAATTGAAAGGAAATTAAAAATAAAAGTAGTGTATCTCATCAATTTTTCTTATTTTCTGATATAAACTCAAACTAAAGAAAATAATAAAAAATTATTAGAATCCCAACGGAGAATTAATAATTATAGCGAAATGTTTGATATATAATCCGTCATGGTGGAACACAAAAAATTAAACAATGAAACAATATTTATATAAATACACTCCACACGAAGCGCGGACACGCTCTATATATATATAAGCCTAGTTATAATCATTAAAATTCTACTAACTAATATGAAAAAATCGTAATGGAGAAAAAAACTCAAAAAGATCTTCCCAGCTTTCATGGATTAAATAGATTTTAGATTCTCATCAAGCTTGACATAGTTTACAATGGGACCTGAGATTATCTCTTATCAGCAGAGCCGTACCTTGGCACTAAACAATGAAATATTGGTATTGACTTCCAAAACTTTCAAATATTTTATATAGATATAGACACCTGAATTATACAAAAAAATAAAATTATAAAGAAAAATTAAAAAAATTTACTCTCGCAAAATTTTAGATTCGGCCCTCATAACTCTTCAGCATTAGTAAAAACACATGTTTTAATGTTTTCTTGAAAAAAACTAACTAATTAAAAAGTGACTAATGTGAGAAGAGTCTCTCATGTTTTTTTATAAGAACTCTTTCGAACATTATTAGTTGTGCTATTATAAACTATGAAAATATTAAATAGATGATTTTATAATCAACAATTTTGTTTAACTTACTCTAAGCTATTTTATGTCATTCACGGCTAATGGAACTCTTTTTATGTCATTGCCGGCTAATGGTACTATTTATGCAATATTGAAGATCTCATACAAACTTTTTTTTATTAATATTCATAGTCCGCCTTATGTAATAACTGAAACCTAGATTTTTATGTAAAAACATCAATGGACAGTCAAACAACTGGATTAATAAAATTTTGACTATGTTATAATATCTATAAATCTACTTCATACTCTGAATTTTTAAATATGGTCCAAGATCCAGATAGCATTTTGTCATTTATTTTACATCATCACTAGCATATCGCAAAAGGTATATGCATATGGAAGATTTAGAAGATAAAATTCACGCATATAAAATTGAAAAAAATAGCAACAAATTTCATTACATAGTGAAATATAATTTGAATTATGGACATTTGCAAATACGACTCAAAACTGTAAGTTAAATGTAAATATGATTTGTTTTTTTTTTTGGAATTTCATTTATCCTAAAAATTCAAGTTATTTATGAAAATATCATTTTTGTTTTTGTTTTGAAAATGAATGTTTTACTCAATCATACGCATCTTTGTCAAATGTTTAAAATATTTGCATTGTCATCGATATACTAATCACTTTGAACTATTTGTCTTTCACTTTATCACTAATTTCTTATCCACAAAACTATTTTTCTTTCACTTTATCACTAATTTCATCCTACAAACCTAACATTTCGATTATAAAATTTGTGAGCTTATTGGAGTCATTCAAGTTCTTGATTCTAGGTCAATAACGAGTGAGTATCTTCTGTGGTGAAGTTCTATGTGATTGGAGAAGATAAGCAAGACATCTCACGGGTTGTATGTATGATTTTCATATTTTCAAATATGTTCGCGAAGAAGTCTTCTCCATCCAGAAGACTTACATAGAAATCTTTTGGTCAATGCTACATAAATTTTGCAATTGACTATTTTGTATGTTTTTTTGTAGAAGACTCGTTTTGCAATTAACTGAAGTTTTACAGATATTTGACTTTTCAAAGAAGATTTTCAGAAAAGTCTTCTCGGAGAAACTTTCTATAAAAGTCTTCTCAGAGAAACTTTCTATAAAAATTTTCTTACCATCACATGAAGTCTTCTAAGTGTCACAAAAAGTCTGCATATGTTAGTTTTGCAATTGAAAACAAAAATTTAAACATTTAATATTGATTAGAAGACTTCTTAAGAAATCTTTTGGCGGAAGACTTCTAGTCTTCTCTTGAAAAGTCATGGTTAACTGCAAAACTAACCTACAAAGTTTTCTTGGGACACTTTGAAGACTTCATGTGATAGTAAGAAGATTTCTAAAGAAGTCTTATCTAGAAAAGTCAAATATCTGCAAAACTTTGGTCAATTGCAAAACTAGCGTACTTATCGGAAAATACTTCTCTAGAAGTCTTCTTTCTTTGGTATTATCGAGAATTTTTCAGAAGCAAAAGTAAGTCTATATTTACAAAGGAAGACTTCTCTACTAGTATGCTCTAGAGAAGACTTCTTAAGAAGTATTTCTTCGTAAATTGGTAATTGCAAAAATGACCTAAATGGAAGACTTCTACATAAGTCTTCAACGTCAATGTTTATTAAATTTTCATTTTCTCATAATTTAAAATGATATTTTTAAAAGATTTTCTTGTTATTTCATGTGTTTTAACTTAGTTGGGACTCTTGTTGAAATTCATAACTTACTTGGTGATAATTATGAGGTTACAAATATTCATGTTTATTTATGTTTCTAGCTAATAAGAGAATAAATTTTAAGAAGTTTCTCTGGGTTTGTTTTTTTGAAGATGATGTTTTATGTTTACTAATATGTTTAAATGTGATTTTTTTTTTGCAGATGATGCTTCAGTTACATGTAGTCTACGTAGAATGGTTGGTGAAAGATAATTCTTGAGATTTTGTGGCTGATAATGTTAAAGGAGCGAGAATGTTCTTTTTAAGTGATAGTTCTACATATGAAGAACATGTTGAAATGTCTCAAGAAGATTATAACCTCGACATGAATACATAGTTTGTGGAGTTAACCTACTCATTACCAAACACAATGATGCAATAGTTGGCTCCATATACTCCTTATATGCATGTTACAAGTGATAGACAAGTTCATAACTTGATCAAGATAAGTAAACTGCATGTTGTACGTCTTTGTGTCTCAAGTCAAGGTAGGATGAGAAAAGTTAATGATGGAGACATTGATGGAAACAAAGAAGGTGAAGATGTTGATGAAGTTTCAGATGAAGGGGAAGAAGATGATAATGATGATGGGGAGGAGGATGCTAATTTCCCTGATGTTGTTGAAGTGGTTTATGATGGTGAAGATTACAATGAATATGGAAAAGCTAAAGATGAGGATGGTGATGGGGAAGAAGAAAATAATATGTGTTTTGAGGGTTTGAAAGCGACATATGCTGGTGAAGGCGGACGATCGAATAAGACACTTATGGAAAAATTTCATATTGATGGTTGCGGATGAAATCTCAGAGCGAGTGTAAAATATGGAACAAACACGTTTGTTAGACTTTTTATAGATCGTGTCGGAATTATTGATTGGTTAAATCTGAAGCATATCAAAGATGCAAAAAGGCGATGTTTGGAATGAATCTAGACTACACCACATCATACAAAGAATTATAATATGCCCAAGAGTTAGTGAGAGGATCAGCAGAAGATGGGTATGAGCACATGCCTTCATATTTGCATCTAATCGAGAAAGCAAATTTTGGGTTCTATCACTAGTATAAAACTTGATGCTGAGAACAAATTTAAGTATCTATTTATATCTTTTGGAGCTAGCTGGTATTCACTATCAAAGAATGGTCATTGTGATGGATGTGAATCACCTAAGTAGGAAGTGTGGATGTGTTATGTTAATTGCAGATGATAATTTTCAGATATTTCCATTGTCTTTTTGAATCGTAAATGCTGAAAATGATAATTCTTGAGAATGATTTTTCACAAAATTGTGGAGATCTATATATGATCAATATGCTTTGGTGATAGTCTTCGACCGATACACATCCATTAAAAAGCGTGGGATAACATGTTCCCTTGAGCAACCACAAAAATATGTTACTATCACGTACAACAGAACATAGTCCAAAAGTATAAAGGAAAATATCTCTTGTACTTGGTCAAAGGCGCTGCATATGATCATACACTCTACGACTTTAACTGATACATGGACGAGATAAGGAGCTAAAACACGGACCTTGCAACATATTTAGAAGAAGCTGACGTAACCTTGTGGACACAAGTTCATTGACAGGGAGAAAGGTACAACTTAAAAACTAAAAATATTATTCAATCTATTAACTCAACACTCAAGCTAGCAAGAGAATTTTCCATATCATTTCTTTTGGATTTTATAAGAGAGAAGCTAGAAAGGTGGTATTGGAAAAGGTGAAAAGATGCTTTGAGTTCACAACTCAACATAGTCGAAGGGGTTGAATACTTATTGGTGGTTTGTTCTGAGATCGCAAATAAGATGTTTTTTTTCTCGGTATGCGTTTCTCTATAAAAGGTGACATCCGAGACTTTGTTGGTTATTTGAAACATGGAAAGTGTGATTTTGATGTCTTTCAAATCGAGAAAACACCTTCCTCACATGCTATTGCAGCTGAAACATAATGCTAATGTGCATGTCTCCACGCTTGTGTGCCCGCTCTACTCAAAAGAGTATTTGTATGCATGATAATATATATTCTTGTGGTGGAGAAGTCGATCCACGCAAATGTCTTCCTCCTGAAGTAATGAGTGATCCAGGAAGACAGAAGAAGTTAAGATGACAATCTTGGTTGAAGATATCTAGGATGAAGAGGCCACAAATATCAGAAGCTACACAAGGATTATAGCTACTCTAATTGCAAACAACTTAGTCACAAACATCCAAATTATAAGAACTGAACTTCTGTGAAGTCCTCTGGTAAGTCTTCTAGTGAGAAGACTTTCAACGAAGTCTTCTGAGAAGTCCCCTGGTAAGTTTTCTAGTGAGAAGACTTCCAACAAAGTCTTCTGGGAAGTCTGCTAGTAAGTCTTCCACCTATCTATATCTGGTATTATGAACATTTGTTATAGTATTGTATTATGTCATGGATGCGAAGGCTTCTGGGAAGTATTCTTGCATGCGAAATCTTCTGAGAAGTCTTCCTGCCACAAATTCTTCTGGGAAGTCTTCGTGCCCACAAAGTCTTCCAGTAGAATCCTAAGAAAATCGAACAATTAGAACACCTGTTACATATCTGGAGAGAAACTCTAAAACATCGAACAGTTACAGATCTGAAGAAACCCCCTCCCCCCCAAAATGAACAAAGGACGAACTTACAGTCAGAAGCGGAGGAGTTACAGTTGTCGACGACATCAATGATTACAGATTTGCAAAACTCGACATGAAAAAGACCCCATACTATAATTTGTATGGTTTAACGGTGGCGTTACGGTTTGCCTAAATTAAACACTGAAAACTCGACATCAAAGAAGAATATTTTACCAGCAACGGACACCAACGAACAAGAAAGCGGTTTCAGATCTGAAAAAAAAAGAAAAGAAACCAAGTTAGTTTAATCTACTTAAATACTCTTCAGCCATGAATGAGGAATGATTACGGGCAGTGAGAACAATGGAGAAATGGAGAACATGAGTTTTAACTGGAAACCGCTATTTGCCTACGAAATTGTCTTTATCGCTTTTGAGAAAATAGCTAGGGTTTCTTAGGTTTTACAAAGGAAAGTGAAAAATCACTATTTATATGTCCGATAAATAATTTCTTCGGTTTAATTTAATTTGGTTTAAGTTTGGTTTATGTAAAATTTAAAGTTCAGTTTGATTTGGAAGATTTTTTGGGAAGTCTTCGAACATAAAAGGCACTAGAAGACTTCCCAAGAAGTCTTCAACACCCTAAATGACTATTCGTTCTGGAAGACTTTCCAACAAATCTTATATTGCATTATATGTTAGAAAATTCCCAAAAATCTTCTAAAACCTAAAATCAAATAAATAACTAAATAGCAACATACATTTAATTAAACATAAGATCAACTTATAAAGTGTTTAATATATACAAAACTAAACACATATATGTCAAATTTAATTATTTTTAAAATCTAACCCTACAAAAATAAACAATACTACAACATATTTTATCAATCTCTCCAACAAAACAATCATGAATTACAATCTATATTCACTCATCTATGTTTTAAAAATTTAGTTTTAGTAAATCTAAATTTACATCATTTAGAATTGTTTATAACTACATGATTGTAAGTTATAATCGTAAAAGTGATTATAGTTTTTTTTTTGTTTGGTCATAAGGAGCTACTTATAATTTTACTATCCCTTTGAGTTACTTTTACATTTGATTGAATTTGAGGTAAACTTTTGCATTCAAAATGAAATTTTAGGTCATTTTTGGCATATCTCCCTTCACTTATTTGCACTAGTTTTTCTTCATAGCTAATATGGTAATTTTGATTAATATTTTTTGTTATCAAGATCTTAATATTAAAAAAACAAATCTTAGTTTATTTGAATAAAAAATTATGTATGTAAATAAAAGTGCAAAATTTTTAATTGTCTATTTTTTTTTTAATTCTCTAATTAGCTTTTAAGGACCAAAGTCTCCTTATTAATTCATTATATGGATGGAAGCATTGACTTCCAATATTAAAAAGGCTGAGAGAAAGAAATAACTGATTTGAGCATAAATATTGCAAGGGCTTGTCCCCCAATTTCTTATCTACTTTTTTCAGATGATATCTTCTTCTTTTGCAAAGCACAAAAAGAGGAATGTCAAACAATTCTTAGGATTCTAAAGGTATACAATGGTATCTAGTCAGCAGATAAATTTTAAAAATATTCGATTCAATTTGGTCATAAGATTGAGGAACCAACCAGACATGAATTATGAGATATTTTAGAGATACATAATTTAGTCGGGATGAGATCATATTTGGAAATCCCTGAAAATTTAGGAGAATCAAAAACACAAGTTTTGATTTTGTTCAATATTGTTTAAATAATATAGTAAATGGATGGACTTTTAAGGTTTTCACCAAAGGAGGAAATGAAGTGATTATAAAATTTTGTGGTTACGACTTTGCCAAATCATGTAATGTCTTGTTTTCATACCAAAAACGGTAACGAAAAAGTTAACAAGCGCAGTGGCACAATTTTGGTGGAGCTCAAGAGCAAATACTAGAGGTATGCATTGGAAATCATGAGATAAACTATGTAGTCCTAAGGATGAAGGAGGCTTAATGTTTAAAAAACTCACATACTTTAATACAAATATGCTTGGAAAGCAATTTTGGAGGTAGATAGAGAAACCAAACACCTTATTTTCTCGAGATTTCAAAGATAGTATTTCAGGAATGCATAACCCCTGGAACCAATTAGATGGTACTCGTCGTCATATGGCTGGCACAACATTATATCTGCTAGACCTCTGGTTAGCAAATGACCAAACAAAAGGGTGGGATCATGATCATCTATCTCAATATGGAATGATCCTTGGTTTCCATCCACTCACCTGAGACCAGGAAGCAGAAATCAACGCAATCTTTTCCCGGACCTTACAGTGGATTCTCTCATCAATGTAATATCAACAACATGGAATTTACAGGCAATTTGGACTTTGGTGGATCCTCAAGATGCGAAGATAATTGAAAGTATACCATTACGTCAAAATCAAACAACAAAATATGATGGATGACATTTTACTAATAATGGGAGATGCACGGATAAATCTGGATATTGAGTAAAACGAGTGTACCCGGATAGAGAAAGAATGCTACCAGAGTATGGTCCTTCGGTCTCTCCATTGAAGGCATTATGCTGGGAGGTACTATGTCCACCTAAGATGAAACATTTTTTATGGCAATTGGTATCAGGATGTATAGCGGTTAAGAAAAATTTGAGAGCGAGAGGAATATAAGGGGATACAATTTGTGCACGATGTGGAGCATCTGAAGAATCCATAAATCATGTGTTTTTTTAATGTCAACTGGCAGTTCAGATTTGTGCACTCTCATGAACCCCATCGAATCAAGACATCTTTCCTACTCAATCACTCTTCGCAAACATGGATCATTTATTTTGAAGGGTTTCCCTGTAATTAGAATATCATCAATTTGCAAGGATCTTATGGTACATATGAAAAAGAAAACAATAAAGTATTTATCAATTTAGATGTTGATCCCAAAGATACACTCAAATAGGCAGAAACATAGTCATTACTTTGAGCCGAGGAAAAAGTTTCACTTACTCAGAGAATTGATCAAACTAGGTTGATAGTAGAACAATAGTACCATTTATACCAAATAGATGGTATTTTACGGATGGACATGGAAAAACCTAGAAAACTACTCAAGACGAGTGGTATAGCACGTTGGCAGGATTTGATGGTTTAATGAGATCAAAGAATATAAGAGCTAGTCCCTCACCACTCCACTTGGAGATAGAGGTTATCATTTGGAAAATGAAATGTATGAGGAATTTAAGACAGTTTAATGTTACATTTTTAACGGATTGTTCTCAGTTGGTGAAGATGGTTTCAGAACCAGAAGAATAGCCAACCTTTACAAGTTATTTGGAAGGTATAACGATCTTGAAGAGAAGTTTCCACAGTTCATGGCTCATTCATATACCACAAATGCATAATTCAAGGACATATAGTTTCGCACGTAGTGCAAGGAAGCAATTGTGATTTTTTGTCCATATGGATGCGGAACAACCAGCTTGGTTTGTAGAGTCTATATGAATCTATCTAAGTTGATGACAAAAAAAGACCAAAGTTCCAAAATTAATTTTGACAATTATATCCTTATTTACAATTTTATTTACTTATTTATGAAATATGTGAAAATAAATAAATAATAAAAATTTGCAACCAGGAAAATCAAAGTTAATGCAATATCTTGTTATAAGGGCTTTGATACATAGAATTTTGTATCTTGAGGAACATTCATAATTTTATAAGAATGTTAGGATGAATTCTTTTAGCCAAAAATTGCTCGTAAAATATACAGTTTGTATATAAGAAATGTCAAATATATTAAAAGGAATTAACGAGTGAGAATGTTCAATTAACGAGTAAGGCTAGTATTAAAAACATCGTTAAATTCCCTTTTATATGTATTTTCTCAATATATGGTGCATATATTTGTTTATGTAATAATTTTGTTTTTTGAAAATTCTGAATATTAACTTTATAATCTCAAATATCTTTAATGATTTTCTTTGTTTTCTATAAAAATAAAAATAAATAATTTTTTTAAATGACTGAATAATACTTAATTAATATTTAATTATGCATTCCTCTGTTTTCAGTTTTGAATATTTTATACTTCAAAATATTTTTTTAGATAATAACACAATATATAAAGGTGTTACTTTTTGTTTTTAAAATACATTTTTAGTTTAACCCATTTTATTATATTAATTTATTATATATTTGATGAAATAAATAAATTTAATTATTCACTAATAAACTTAGCTTATTATTCTTTTAGGCTCAACTACACTAACATATTGATTTTTTACATATCTTATATATAATCAAGGTTTTGAAACCCAGACCGGAGCGGCTGATCCGATCATGAATCATTAGGCAAGGCGAGTCTGATTTGGTCCAAAACTTGGGACTGCTCAAAACCAGAAGAACCAGTGACCCAGTTAAGCACTAAAACCCGGTTTTACAAAATACACAAAATTGATGAAATTTTACTTTCGTCGATTGTTTTAGTTAGTCTTTTATATTAAGCAATTAAGTTAATAACTTAATAGTTTCAAGCCATTGTTTGTTTTCTATAGTATCTTCAAAGAAAGAAACTCTATAAGTCATCTCTTGCGTCTTGTTAATGGAAGGGAACGATTCAAGGAACAAACCAAATATAGGATTACCTTCTTATCAAAGTTCAGTTCGTCTTAAAAATGATATAGCGTGGAGATATATGGACATACTAAGCTTAATGGGAAGCGAACTTTGATTTGTGACTTTTGTCAGGAAGAGAGTGGAGGTGGAGGCATTAATAGAATGAAACAACATTTAGATGGGATAAGAGGAATCATATTTTTATGTACCAAGGTGTCCGCAAATGTCAATTTAGATGAAGTAATCACTGAAGGAAAATGAAGATAAAAGTAAGGAGAAGAGAGGAAGACTACTTGATGATATAAAACATCATTGCTGATATGGATGCTGATGGACAAGCCATTCATTCTTAGCCATCTATTACTCAAACTAAAAAGAGAAACAAAAGTGGGGATTACATGGTTTCTTTTAAACAGGTTTGAGTGATCCTACTCAACCAAGTATAAAGACATCAATAAAAAGCAAGGAAAAGGTGCATGATGCTGATATGGCAGTTTATTTATGGTTTCATGATGCTTGCATTCTCATGAACGCTGTGAACTCTTAACTCTTTCAAGTTATGTTAAGCAAAGCTGTTAATTTAGGACATGGGTATACTGGTCCTTCATATCATGCTTTACGGGTTGGATTATTAACAGATGCAAAAAACATGTGTCTTTGATCATTGAATCATGGATGGAAAGACACTAGAAAAAGACCAATAATCAATTTTTAGTGTACCGCTTGAAAGGAATTATATTTATCAAGTCGATTGATGCATCTTATATATACACAAATGCGGAAAATTTGTGCAATTTATTTGCTGAAATGGTGGAAATGGTTGGTCCTGATAATGTGGTTCATTTAGTCACTGATAATGCACCTAATTACAAAGCTTCGGATAAACTACTTGCAGTGAGATACCCAAATCTTGTTTAGTCTCTATGTGCAGCTCTTTGCATGAATTTAATATATGAGGATGGGGGAAACACGCCTAATGTTCAAGACTTAGTTTCTTCTGTTTCAAAGATAACTATCTTTGTGTACAATCATAAGTCAACTTTAATTTTCTTGAGGAAAAAGCATGGTTGGAGAGAAATAATTCGTCCTAGAGAAACCCACTTTACTATAATTTTGATATCCCTTTTGAGTGCGCACGAACATAAAGAAGAGTTACAATGATATGCTTGTTGTGTGGTTGTGATACTGATGAGAAGCCATTATTACCATATGTGTATCAAGGAATGTATCCAACACGTTTAGGCATCAAAAAGTTATTTGGAAAAAATAAGTTGTATAAGCCTTGTACGAGAATCATAAAGAACATGTGGGATAGAATATTGCGCCATGATCTTCATACTGCAACATACTTTTTAAATCCAGCTTTTCCAAGTATGATCAAAATAAGTTTTTAGGAAGCCTAAATATTGAGAGTGATGTTAACTTTGATGGAAAAACACAAAGGGCCTGACAGAACAAAGATCTTTGAGTGGATGACAATGTATAGAGAACAAGAGAAAAGCTTCTCACATTCATCAGATTTAAGTTGTTGCAAAACAACTCATCCTAGTATGTCTTTTCATATACTTTTCTTTTTGTTATTTAATTAATATGCTAATTCCTTGGAATATTATTTCTCAAGCAAAACTTTTAGTTGCAGATAAGTGGTGGAAGTTTTTTTGATATAATGTTTCTGAATCATCATCTGCTTGTGAGCGTAATTGGTCAGCATTTGAAAAAAATTACACAAAAAGAGGTCTTGATTGAAACATCAAAGACTTAATGATCTTGTCTACGTTTCATTATAATTTGCGTTTGCAAGATAGGTGAGCTAAAGTTAAAATACAGAGCTGTCAAATTTATAGAAGATAACTGTTAAATGTTCACATGTTCAGGTTTTCAAAATGAAAGAGGTCATATGATCCGATTGATTATGAATCCAGTGATAAAACTGATTTCCTAGTAGTGAAAGAAAGTGGAGAAGCTGAACTAGATTATGATGAATTTGAGAAAGCTATTACTACAGAAAACCCAAAAGATGGAGAAGATATAACTTCTGAAACCTTAAACTTGAATGGTAGATACACCTTTTAAACTATACGTTTCTTTGAGCATGATGTCCATTATTTCTTGGAACACAAAATTATAAGTCTTTGGGCTATGTAATTTTAAGCTGTAATGTGAAGAGAAATGTACATATATCTTTTGAGCTCTAAATGAAAAACCTTTCACTTAAATGAAATACAAGAATTAAAACTTCCACATTAGTTAAGAAAAGAGAAATCTTGTAGTATAAATATGGCACTCCCTTATCAAAGTTCAATAGCTTGTGGGGACACTATGAAGAAGGAGTGAGAGGGGCCATTATTCAAAAAAAAAACACACGTGCACATGCACCGCCGCCGGGCCGGGCTTCGGCTAGGTCACGGGTTTTGGTGAATGTGGGCTTTAGCCCACAATAAGACATTCTTTTTGGAGAAAATTCATACCAAGTTTATTGCATAATTTCCTAGATAAATTCTAACGGATCGTGTCTAATTAATCAAGATAAATCTAAACGTTTTAGATTGTGTTAAGATAATTACGAAATATTTTTGTTTTCTCGACTCACACGATAAACAAGAATATTTTTTCTTTTGTTGTTATCCTTGACTTGGCGATCAAGCCTCCTTCCCATATAACTAAAAGGCTACCCTCCTCATTATTTGGCACGCTTTAAAACAAAAACAAACACTTCCAGCAGAACTCTAGTCATCTCTAATTAGTAAGTCTCGAGAGTATAACGTAGTAGTTAGTTCGTAGATTCTGCTTTGGGTGCAGCAAAACAGTCTTATCGTGGTTATATCCTCGGATTCAAGAATCTCATAGAAACCGTCTCACATTATGGGCGATTTATTGAGTTAAGGAAAGAGATCAAATCTCGACTCCACATATTCGTCTTTCCCTTAATGATTTTTTAAACATTTTTTACATGTATATTATCGTTTTTTCGCTTTTGTTTTGTAATTTTCAATCAAGATTTTTACGGTCGTACAATCTTAACTCAATAAATCCACTTCCTGCTTATCTCTTGACTCAAATTGAATATTACGAACAATATTTCTATAAAAAGAATTTTATAAAACGTTTTTAAAATCGATCTGAAACGATTTGTGAATGCTCTTTGGCTATTATGCAAAACATTTTGATCAATAAGACGAGTCGTATAAGAAAACGATTTACCCGACAGTCTCTGAAAGGTTCGCAATTTTGTTTTTTTTTTTTTACGTATAAAAATGATATATTTTTATTGAAATAACATTTAAAAACGTCTTTGTGATTATTTCTGGGAACGACTATTGAACGTTTAACAACATTATGCGCGATTCTGGGAACGTTTATTGTATAGCAAATTATTATTTTTAGCTTATTGAATTGATTTCTCAATACTTACTTTTATGAACAAATTCAAGCATGACTGATGCCAATAACAAGAAACTCAATGGGGTAACCGGTGCAACCAATGATTCTCAATCACTTGGAACTCTACCTACAATTACTCTGTCGGTTCATAGCAACATTAACAGACTTCAGCCCAACAAGTTCAATGGAACAAACTTTAAGCAATGGCAGCAGAGGATGCACTTCTTTCTGACCAATTTGAATTTGGCTAGGTATCTTACTGAGGTCAAACCAGTGCTACCCGCAGATAATACTGATCCAAGGGTTTTTGCTAGCCTTGAAGCATGGAGACATGGAGACTTCTTATGCAAAGGTTACATTCAAAACCCGCTGGTGAACCAACTGTTCAGTGTTTACAGTGAGGTTGAATCTTCCAAAGATCAATGGGATGCTCTGGAAAAGAAACACAAGTCCTTTAATGTAGGCTCTGGGAAATTTGCTACTGGAAAATTTCTCAGATTCGTGATGGTTGATTCATGACCTATCATGGATCAAGTACATGAGGTACAATTTACTTGTCAAGAAATCGCTGAAGAAGGAATGAAGCTTTGTGAGAATTTCACAGTAAATTGCTTCATCGAAAAGCTCCCCCAAGTTGGACAGATTTCAAGAACAATCTTGCTTACAAGCAAAAGGCCTTGACGTTGGCAAATCTAATTACCATGCTTCAAATCTAATTACCATGCTTCAGAATGAATCACTAAAATGTGAAAAGAAGATCCAATTCATACTCACGATTCAATGTCGCTGAGCATAAGAATAAGGGTAAACAGAAGGTAAGATTTCAAAAATCTGGGCCGAATAAGTTTTCTCAACAAGCACTCACGAGCTTCAAAAAGCTTCATAAAACAAGCTCAACATCCATGAACAACAAATTCGCTGGGAAGTGCGACTACCATGGCAAGATAGGACATATATCCTCGAAATATCGCGAAAAGGCTATGGGAAAAAATCAGGCAAACCTAACTGAAGTTGATCTGTGCGATGTAGTCACAGAAGCATACATGGTTGAAGATAACCCTAAAGAATGGTGGTACGACACATGTGCCACTGCACACATCTGCGTTCACAGTGAGATGTTCAGTACCTATCAAAAGTCTAAAAACGACAATCAAGTGACAATATCTCCCTATCCAAGGTTGAAGGTACTGGAAAAGTTATGTTGAAGATGACTTCTGGAAAGAAAGTTACTTTGACCAACGTGAAGCATATTCTAGACATGAGAAAAATCTGATTTCTGGATCTCTTATATGTAAGCACAACTTTGGAATCAACTTTGAATCCGACCAGCTGATCCTGAGGAAGAGTGTTGTTTTTATAGAAATTTTTTTTTGTTGAGAATGGACTTGTCAAAATGTATGTGATGACAGTCATTCGAGATGTACCTGATTCTTATGTTTCAATGAATAAGAAGCCAGTTGCTTATGTCGTTGAGTCTTCTAATATTTGGCACAAAGGATTGGGACATGTAAACTATAAGTTTGTACAAAGACTAATGAACTTGAAGATGATCTCAAAGTCCAAAATAAACAAAGAAAAATGTGAAGTTTGTGTCCAAGTAAAACTCACGAAAACACCAACACCTCGTATTGAACGAATAACTGGACTTCTAGATTTAATACATACTGATTTTTGCAGCTTGAAGTATTTACAAACCAGAGGCGGTAAATTTTTTTTTTGTGACTTTCATAGACGATTGCACAAGATACTGCTATGTCTACTTATTTAGAAGTAAAGATGAAGTCTTCAACAAATTCTGATAGTACAAACTCAAAGTTGAAAAACAGTCGGAAAAGACTATTAAAATAGTCAAAGTTATATAGGAGGCGAATATGATGGACCTTTCAATGCGTTCTGTCTAGAAAATTGCATTATCCATCAAACCACTGCTCCCTACTCACAAGAATCAGACAAAATTGCGGAAAGAAAGAACAAAACTTTGAAAGAAATGATGAATGCAATGTTGCATGAATCTGGTCTAGCCCATAATCTGTGGGGGGAAGTGCTGCTCACCACAAACTATATCCTCAACAAAATACCTCATAAGGTAACTAGCTAAACGCCATATGAACTTTGGAAAGGTAACGTACCTTTGTACAAATACCTCAAAGTGTGGAGGTGCTTAGCAAAAATCATGTGCCACTTCCTAAAAAGGTCACGACTAGAACTAAAACCGTACATGCTTTATTCATTGATTATGCACACAACAGTGGTGCTGATAGGTTTTTAGTAATTAAATATGATGTACCTGATATCCATGTTAATACGATCATAGAATCAAGGAATGAGATGAACCTAGACAAAGCAAGAGAGCTCGTACGGAAAAGCTCTTTGATAAAGATTTTATGATGATATTTCTTGCTGAGAATAAACCAAAATCTTAGGTTGAAGCCATGTCTAACCCTAACCCAAACTTCTGAAAATAAGCAGTCAATAGTGAATTTAATTCAATATTACAGAATCATACCTTCAAGATAGTTGATTTACCTCTAGGGTTTAAAGCACTAGGGTCTAGATGGCTGTTCAAAAAGAAATTGAAAACTGATGGTTCAATTGATAAGCACAAATCAGACTTCTTCAGACAAAGAGAAGGTCTAGATTTCTTTGGCACTTATTCTTCAGTATCGAGAACTTAAACAGACTCTTGATTGCAATTGTTGCATTAAGAGACTTGGAAATTTATCAAATATATGTTAAAACTGCATTTTTGAATGGAGATTTAGAAGAGGAGATATATATGAAACAACCTGAAGGTTTTGTGGTTCCAGGTCAATAACACAAAGTTTGAAGGCTCGTAAAGTCATTGTATGGACTGAAGCAAGCTCTGAAACAATGGCATGAAAAGTTTGACAATGTAATGATGTCAAATGATTTTCGCATTAATGAATGTGATAAATACCTTTATTTCAAAACTTCTCCTAGCGGGTATATTTTACTATGCTTGTACTTGGATGACATGCTCATCATAGGCAGCAATAAATATATCATCCAACAAACCAAGAACATCCTTAATAGCCAGTTCGACATGAAAGACATGAGTCTTGCGGATGTTATTCTTGCATGAAGATCACAAGGACTCCTGATGTTATAACCTTATCTCAGGATCATTATGATGAAAAGATACTCGAGAGGTTCAAGACCTACTCTAGTGGAAATGGAAAAACTCATGTAAACGCTATGTTGCACTTTACCAAGAATGTAGGGGAGTATGCATGAGTAATTGGACGTCTCAGGTACTTAACCAATTTTACAAGACCTGACGTAGCGCATGCGGTCAACGTATTAAGTCGCTACATAAGTAATCCAAATCATACACATTGGAAAGCCATAACAAAGGTATTAAATTATTTGATATACACCAAGAGTTATGGGCTGCATTACGGTAAAGAACCAACATCTTGAAAGGATACAACAATATCTTGGAAGTCTTCCAAACAAACTCTATTGGCCAGATCTACCATGAAATATGAGTTCATCATTTTAGACAAAGCAACAGAAGAAGCAGAATGACTTCGTAATTACTTGGAAGACATTCAATGTGGAAGAAACTAGTCTCAGCTCTACGCATACACTGTGATAGTTAGTCGGCTATAGCTTGAGCATTGAATATTCTACATAATGGTAAATCACGTCACATTGGACGATGACATAAGACCATTAGACACTTGATCTCAATTGGTATTATATATGTCGATTATATCAAGTCAGCTGACAACCTTGCGGATCTGTTTACCAAAGATTTAACAAGAGATCAAGTCCTAAAATCATCTAAGGGAATGAGTCTATTGCCTACAACTAAGAAGATGTTTATTGGGAACCCTACCAACGTGATTGGAGATCTTAAGATATCGGTTCAAAAGGAACAACTAAGTCAATCAAAATCTGATTAAAGTACTGAAAATACTCAGATCCCATGATGAAACACAATGTTTCCTGTATATTTAAGGTAAATTAATGGCGTTTTAATGAGATAAGACCATAAACCTTCATATATATGAATATAGAGTATAAACAAGAGATTTTATGTGTATATGACATGTATTAATGGCAATCACCTAGTGAGTGTGAAATGAGACCGTTTCTAGGAAGATGAAGTTCATGCCGTACTTTCCAAATTTACTCATGACAACCATAGAAGTTCACGGCCAAAACGCTTATACTCTCGAAAATTCTTTATGTCTAGTCTACTGTTAAGTCTAGTCAGTAAACTCTATCGAGTCTACATAGTCTAATCAAGTCTGCATTGTTTAGAGTAATTTCTATTAATGGTGGGATTGTTGAAACCCGAAACTATAAATGGCACTCCCTTATCAAGGTTCAGTAGCTTGTGGGAACATTATGGAGAAGAAGTGAGAGGGGTCATTATGCAAACCACACACGCACGCGCGTTGAGCCAGGCTTGGGCTTGGGTCTTGGGTTTTGGGTTTTGGGTCTTGGGTCTTGGTGAATGTGGACCTTAGCCTACAATAAAATGTTCTTTTTGAAGCAAATTCATACCAAGTTTATTGCATAATTTCCTAGATAAATCTTAGCAGATCATGTCTAATTAATCAAGATAAATCTAAATGTTTTAGATGTGTTAAGATAATTACTGAATGTTTTCATTTCTCGCCTTGCACGATAAACAAGATTATTTCTAGAATATTCTTCCTTTATTGTTATCCTCGCATGTCGATCAACCCCCATTCCCATATAAATAAGCACATAACCTCTTCATTATTTGATATGTTTTAAAACACAAACAAACACTTCTAACAAAACTCTAGTCATCTATAATTAGTAAGTCTCGCGAGTGTAGCTTAGTACTTAGTCGTAGATTCTGCTTCGGGTGCAGCGAAATAGTCATATCGTGGTTGTATCATGGGATTCAAAAATCGCATAGAAACCATCTTACATTACGGGCGATTTATTGAGTTAAGAAAATATATCAAATCTTGACTCCACATATTTGCCGTTTCCTTGACGATTTCTAAACATTTTCTACATCTATATTATCGTTTTATTCACTTTTGTTTCGTGATTTTCAATCATGATTTTCGCGGTCCTACATTATTTAGTTCATACGTTTTTCATATTTTATTTGTTTTAGAAGGTAAAGAAGACGAAGTGTCATTGTCTCAAGATGATACCACTGAATAAGTTTTCGATATTTGATCATTTTCCAACCGATTATTTAAAAACAAGTTGTCATGTTTTCATTTTGTTCATTATGTATTCAAGATTAAGTTATTATTTTCTGTTTTATGATAATGTTTCTAGATATTAGCCATTCGAAAATATATGTATATATAATAAATAAAATTTGATTTGACCGGTTGAACCGATCCGATCAGTCAACCAATAAGTATGTCGAGTCGGTATTTGGTCCGGTTTTTAAAACATATATATAACACATACAAATTTATATTGTTAATATACATAATACATACAATTATGTTGTTAATAGGACAATTATGTTAAATAGATCATTTTAAGTTCTTGTCATAAATAGAGTTTTCAAAGAGAAAATGATCAAAAAGAGGTAAAAGACTTTTATATCCTAGATATATAAATACAAATAAACAAATAAAAATATAATTATTTTTTATAGTTTCGAGTTATATATTTTTTAAATTCGAACTTTTTATAATAAAAAAAATTTGAAATGTTTTTTTTCAATTTTTCTTTTTGAAATTCAAAAATCCTTTTTGAAATTATTTTTTATTTTTTTATTTTTAAGTTTTAATATTTTTTATTTAAAAAAAAAAACTTCATTCCCAACCCCACCCTTTAATTCTAAACCTTAAGTTTAGATTAGTTAACCCTTGAAGTATAATTATATATTTACTTATTTAGTGAAATAGTTTGGTCATTTTGATCCTTATAAGCTATATATATTTCTAACGAAAACTTTTTAGGGTTATCCTAAAATATTTTTCTTGTTAATATGGAACATTATTTAGTTATATAACAAATTATATATAGTAATTGATTAAAAATAATAATTTATTAAAGGTACTAAAAACTTTAATTGTTATTATATATAATATTTTTATTTTATAGATATATTGATTCATTAAGAATATTAAAAAAAAATTGTTCTAGTTCAACACAAAAAATTACTTACATATTATAGTATATATTATAAATTAATATTCTTTAGAATTTTAATCTAAAACTAATAAAAATCAGAAAATATCTCTATGTTTTTGTAAGTATTTATATATAAATATAAATTATATAGAAAACTTAACAAATAATTTATATATATATACAGATTGAAAAGTTATAAATATATTTTTATCAACCAAAAATAAATTTTACGCAGATAAAATCTAGCCAATACTTTTCATAAACGTAGCTTTGCTTTAAGCCTTGTTCGTTTATAAGTCATAGCGATTTGCGATTGTGACCTGCGATCAGTCGTGTAAATTAATATTTATTTTGTTGTCATAAAATTGATTGCGTTGTAAATAATAAGTTACATGTTATTGTTTGTTTTGAAGTAATATGACTGATTATGGGATCAATCACAATCAAAAGTCTCAATTCTAAGTCACTAAAATATAAATGATTAAAAAATCTAAAAATTGACGACTTAGGATATTTTTAATCCTATTCTATTTTTGATTTTAAATTCTATTTTGAATTAAATTTTTCTCTTATCTCACTTTATATTTAACTCCAAAATAGAGTAATGATTAGGGTTACTCCTATTCATTACTCTATTTTGGAATTGATTTTTTTTGTTTATGAAATGGCTTCTTAATTTTGAATTGTTTTATTTCATACTTAAATAATATTTTTAAGAGAAATTTTATGGATAGTCTCATTTAGTTTTTTTTTTTTGAAACAATCTGCTTTTAGTTTATTTTCACAAAATAGCACATAAGAAAAAAATAACCAAAATGTTTTATTTAAAGAGGTAAATAAACATTGTTACCCATATGATTAAATAATATAGACTTATGGTTTAGAGTTAAGGGTGAATTTTGGGGGTGGAGTTTCAAATTTTTAAAAATAAAAAATAAATATTAAAAATTTCAAAATAAAAATGGGTTATTTTAGTCATTTTCTTTTTGAGGACTACTTTGGTGACAAAGACTTAAAAATGGCTATTTGAAATAATTTCCCTATTTTAATGATACAATAACATGAAAACAAATATGATTCCACAAAATATTATTTAACAAGGAATTGGGTCATGAAACCGTAAGTTTTACTTTGTTTTTGAGTTATTTGGTGTTAACATACATGTAAAGGAGAACTAAGGTAGAACTAAGCTAGAAGAAATGTAAAACTATGATAGAACTAAGGTAATTATGTAAAATTAAAATAGAACTAAGATAGTTATATAAAATTAAGGTAGAACTAAGTTTCAATATTTATTATGATTGTGACAGGAAATTGACAGCATCATCCCACCAAAACTCCACAAGAACAAACTCACTTGGATGATATAATGGAAGATGAAGACGATGTTGATCAGCCTGATATAGCTGTGGACAGTTAGGATAAGCGTATGGATGAAGGGTTGTCTCTCTTTTTTAAAGACATGTACGATGAAGATGTTACCGCGCGAGAAAAACATGCATAAGAGATAGAAGATGCAGTAGCGATTGGAGTACAGATAGCTGGGCAGTCGGTCGCAGGATGGGAAAAATTAATCTTTCAACTCTTCCGTCTTATGCTGATTCGATTGGAACACCGGAGCATGGAAGAGGGTCTCCCGATGTTAGCAGACCCGCCAAACGGAAGCGGGACTCGGGCATGCGAGATGATTCCCAACGTGTAAGATCAAACTGGTCTTCACCCGTAGGGCCTGAAGACCATCTCGTTTTTGGGGAGACGGAGAGAGAGACTCCCCTTGCTGGGGAACCTTCGATTGTTCCCGCCGGCAAAACAGAAGCCCCGATGCCTATCGTAATGCCGATAGAAGAGAATCGGACGGAGCCGGCCCCTTCCGCTGAAGGTCCGCAAAGAGACCAAAGCGAAAATCCCCCTCCAGCGATCCTAGGGGGAGAAGAAGTTGAGTATCCTCATTGATAGAACCCAGGACCTGGACCAGGACGTGGAGCAGACTCAGCAAGGTGACCAGGACGATCAGATCAGTCCAACTGAGGTTCAGCCAGTCAGCCGTACCAGATCAACGGACAGAGCCGTGTACCGGATCGACCCGCGTGCACCCGGACGCGACCTAAGGATGGATCCACGACCTGATGACCGAATCAGCCAACCCAC